>JAUCBJ010005549.1:0-78244 GCA_032718475.1 Nemertoderma westbladi
CAGATGTAGGAGACATCTCGGGCACAAAGCAAATTAAAACAATGATATAAAACAACTATTTAAAATACACGACACAGATTTCTGATTGGCTTACATGTGACCGTTGCGTTCGAGTGTATAGTAAAAATTTCATTAAAAAGAAAAACATCAAATAGATACAAAATTAAATGTACAAATTACAATTACATACGGTTAAATTTAATATATGAGCTAAAATCAACAGATAACAGATCTGTCTTAAATTGTTGCAGCGTAGGAGCGTTAACAATGTTTGCTTCTAAAGAGTTCCATACGGGGACTACACGGTTATTAAATACATTTTGCACATTTACAGTTCTAGAATTAAATTGGTACAATTTGTACGAATGACCACGAGTTGTCGTTGTTGGGGCTCGACGAAATATATTATTAACATCTACTGAGACAATACCATGAATAATTTTGTATACCAATGTAAGGTCAATGTGTATTCTGCGCAATTCTAAGGGTTGGAGGTTTAAAATTTCTAGACGCTTTAAATATTCTGCATTGGAATCCAAATTGCACCTTTTAAAAATCCTACGTGTGAAATAACGTTGGACGGACTCCAATTTGTCTGTGAGTCCTATGAATGGTTTATTGTTAATGAACGGATTCCACACACTACTACCGTATTCAATAATTGGTCTAGCATAGGTCTTGTAGGCTTGTAAAATAGCATTAGAATTGGCTGTAGCAAAATATCGGAACAAACAGTTTATTACTTTATAGCACTTAGTGGTAACATTTTCAATATGCTGTTTAAAATGTAAATTATTATCCACTTCTACACCAAGATCACGGCAGCTAAGTACATTGCTCAATACACGATTATCAATTGTGTAACTACAATTATTATTATTATTATTTCCTATTGTAAGCACATTGCACTTGTGAATGGCAATATTGAGCTGCCATTTCTTTGACCAGCTACAAAATTCATCTAAATCGGCTTGTAATTGCAACTGTTTATAAGGATTGTCAATAGTAGAAAATAATTTAGTATCGTCGGCATATAATCTCACGTTTGTATCTGTAGAAATAATATCAGGCAAGTCGTTCATAAATAATATAAAGAGCAGAGGCCCTAGGCATGAGCCTTGTGCGACACCGGATTTAACGTTTACGTATTTCGAGTATGTGTTACCAACTTTGACGCGCTGAGTGCGTCCTGTAAGTAGGCACTTTAACCAATTTAATACATTACCAGTAATTCCGTACGATTCTAGCTTAGCTATAAGTTTGCTGGTGACTACAGTATCAAATGCCTTAGCATAATCTATGTATATGACGTCACAATATAATTTCCTATGTATAGCATCACCCCAGATTTTAGTACAATCAATTAGTTGTGTAATAGTACTTTTCTTACTTAAAAATCCATACTGTTTATCCGTAAGTAAGTTATATGCACGCAAGAAATCAATAAGTTCAACCGCTAATATAAGTTCAAATAACCTACAAAGAGAAGATGTGAGCGAAATTGGACGATAATTTTCGGGGATTGAACGGTCACCCTTTTTAAAACTCGCGATTATATCAGCGGTTTTCCACATCGACGGCACAAAACCATTGTCAATGGAAGACTGAAAGATATAAGCAAGAGGGGCAGCAAGTTCAAAACGCAGTAACTTTAAAATAGCCACTGGTATGCCATCCGGACAATGGCTGTACTTTAGTGGTAATTTCTTCATAGCTTTTAAAAGCTTAGATACATTAAATGAAACATTTGAAAATTGTGCATCCGTTACATTGATCAAAGGTGGGCAAATACCGTTATCATCAACACCTACTGACGAAAACTGATTGATAAGGAATTCACATTTATCAGCAGCTGTGAAAGCAGTTTTACCATTGAGCTTGAGCGGTGATATGGAATTAAAGGTAGCACGCTTCTTATTTACAAATTTGTAAAAGGCATTTGTATCACCACAAGTTAATATATTGAACTCTTGCTTAAGACGAAAACTACGTAAAACCTCCGAGCAACGGACATTATGTTCGCGATAAATTGTTTCACCATTAGAGCTGGAGTGCCGTACCTTCCAAAGTCTGCGTTTTCTTGCTAGTAAACGCCGAATATGAAGAGGATGTCTACGTGGGTTGCTCGTTGGTTTATACTTAGGTACATACAAGTTAAAAGCGCTAAAAATAATTTCATTAAAAGCATTTAACGATGATTCAACATTAATTGCATTAAAAACCGGGTTCCAATTCACAGAATTTAAATGGGCCCGTATACCAGGTAGATCCATTTTTCTGAAACAAAACGTTGTGGATTCAGGTACTTTGTTAAACTCATTAGGGCTCAAATTAATGTTGAAACTAAACGAAGAATGATCGCTTGTACCAAAATGTGGTAGACTACTGACACATGAGATAAAATCTTCCTCAGTAGAAAGTAAAAGGTCCAAAATATCGTTACGTCTGGTAGGAAAATTTACTAGTTGGTTAAGACTACATCTGTTGATTAAGTTATTAAAATCAACATATACTTTCTGTTGAGGAAAACTATCAGTTAACCAGTTATACTCACTGAAATTGAAATCACCGACAATAGTAGTAGGGTATTGCACTGAGCAAAGCTCTTCTAATAGTTCACACAATAAATCATTATACTCATACACTGAGAGGCAATTATTTATATAGCATGAATCAGGCGGGCGATAAATACAAACAAAGCGAGATTTAGATTTAGTGTTCAAATCGATTGCGACGCATTCAATGTTTTCAAATTTAGGTGGAATATATACCTTGGATGGGTTTAAGGAGAGATCGCACACAATGGCAGCGCCGCCACCCTGTCTTTCGGCTCTATCTTTACGGAACAATTCAAATCTAGACTTGTAATCCCCAAGTATAGTAGCATCCTGAACCCATGGCTTCCACCACGTCTCTGTAAAACCGAGTAATTTGAACTCGCCTTGAAGAAGAGTCTCAAATTCTGCTTGTTTGGAAACGTCATTTATCGCTTGTGCATTGCAATAGTAGCAAGTAGGGCTCGATCGGAGTTGGGATTTGGCCGGAGCCGGAGCAGGAGCCGGAGCCGGAGTTGGATAATTTGGCCGGAGCCGGAGCAGGAGCCGGAGTTTTTCAAAAATTTTAAAAATTTAATTATTTATTAAAAAATAAATAAAGTATATATGGTTATCGTTCGCCAATCGCTCATAATCAATCATACTGTACTGCTGTAGGTCTAATTAATTTCATAATTTATAGATTTACTAATTTTCAATTTAAAATTTAAGTAATTAATTTATCAGACAGACGGCCTGACGCTGAGGGCTAAAAATTACCTACAGTACCTAACTCACTAACTGTCTAATTGTGGTAGAGCAGTAGAGGTGTGTACTGTAGCTGTAGGTACAGAGGTAGCCTACCGTACGTGTACCAGTACTGCAGTACAGAATGCTGGCATGACTGCAGTGGTACAGTCAGACAGTGTACAATCATAGCATTTACAATTTTTTACAGTACAGCAGTAGGGCCTATCTGTAATAGTCTGCTAGTCAGCCAGCTGGCCAGTCACCAGTACCAGTACTGCAGTACAGTCAACAGTCAGTCAGTCATTGACTTAAATAAACTTAAATAACATTGACTTCGTAAATACTGCAGTATTATGCTTGATACTGTGATATTGAAGCTGTACTACAGTACTTCTGTACTTATCAGCTTATAGTGTAAATAATTGTTCAGATTAGAATATGCACGAAATATAATACTTTATTAAAAAATTAACTAAAAATTGCCAGGAGTAGTGGCCGCGGCAGAGTGCCGCTGAGGACGGCCGCTAGACAACTGCGTCGGTGGTACTTCGGTGGGGTTTGGCGACTGTTTACTGGAAAAGCGAGGTCCCTGTGAACCTTTCCGACGGTGAGAAACCATAAGGCGCTCCGCAGCCGCGAAATCAGAGTCTGACAGGCGAACTTCGGTTCGCCAGTCTATCTTTCCGTTCTGTAGACGATTGCAAATTTTGTAACAGTTATTGGGGAAATCATATACTACCGAGAGAGTGCATGTAGGATCAGATTGCCGCATTCGGTACGCGTGTGCTCGGATAATATCCCGATGACGCCGCGCATCTGGAGATATATCCGGGCGGATGAATACTCGTTTGTATAGGCCTAACTCACCCATTGCTAGTTTACGACGGTTGGATAGGACATTGTCCCTGTCCTCAGTGCTGTCAAAGACTACCTCGAGAAGCGTTTTGAGATCCTTAGAGCCTGCACCGTTGGTTAATCTCCGCGCAGAGACAACGTGTGCTGAGCTGCAGTCCATATGTACCAACATTTCCTGAACAAACTCTATGTCCGAAACTCCTACAGAAGGTGGAGGGGCGTTTTCAACAAACAACAGTTTTTCTGTTCGTTGTGAGTTAATGGTTGATTTTATTGCCTTGTTTACACAAGACTGGATGGTATCCTCCAAGCTCACTGAGGAACAGCCATTCGAAGAGCCACCGTAGGCTTTCGGTGCCGATATAGAGTTCACTGGTTTTCGAGTAGGTTTGTTCCGCCGACTGCCAGTTTGAGGAACCGTAGTCCACTCAGGTTCGGTGACCGAGGTAGCAATGTCATCGACATTACAGTCAACTGAAACCGAGTCGCCAATGAGGAATGCATGTAGGTCGTTGAATTGAAGGCAAAGTTTTTCCAATTTGTTATCGATATCTGTGTTAGTACCGGCTGTACCGGTACCTTTATCTGAGTCGCAGGCGGAGTTTGGTTGCGAATGACAAAACTTGCAGAAGAACGCGAGGGATTCAATTGAGCCGAGGACGTTGTAAATGGCTGGGGGAATTTCAGAATGATGGGCGTGTTCCCATTTATTACAACGGAAACACTGAAGACCCTTGCTGATCACCTTCTTGTTACAGACCGTGCATAAAGTGTTGGAATCCGAACCCGCTGTATTGCAGTCAGTACCTCCGTGTAGCGAGTGCCGGCGACTGCTACCGGTATCAGCTGTACGAGTGCGTGTGCCACATGTAGGCGCGGCAGGCCCCCGAGCGGAAGATGGTTTACTGCGTCCACTTTCGGTACCGGTAAAGACTATTTGCGATTGTTTATCTTTCGACTTTTTTTTGGGCGAGGTAGTCTTTTTCCTGCCGGTGGGTTGTGTTTTTTGGTTGGCTTCCGATTCTGATATTATTTCAATCCCTGTCGATGATTCATCGCCGGAAAGGGGGTCGTAAGGGTTGTTTGCCGTTAGCGTTGAGGGTTTCATACTGTCATAGCTGAAGTCTGATTACCAGTAGTTCTATTCATGTATTCCGTGTATTCAGTGTATGTGTATGTAGCATAGCCCGTTCAATCAAACTGCAAACAGATGTACAGGCGGACAGGACGGATGGATTCAGTTAGGCCTATTGTTACTGGTAGGGGTGGTACCGCCTGTAATGTCCTATTTGCAGATTTGGTTTGGCTTGGCTGGAGAACCAAACACAAACATACTGCAGTACTGACATACCTGTCACTACAGCACTACTGCACTAGGTCAACCTGTCAACTATTGGGTTTGGATGGAGATCCAAACTTTACTGCCAAGACCAACTACTGAACTATTGGGTTTGGCCAGTTGGCAGGAGATCCAAGCTTACATATTACAGTAGGCCTATTAGGGCTACCTGCCAAGGCCAACTATTGGGTTTGGCTGGAGATCCAAACTTACCTGCCACTGCTTTGTCTTGGCGGGTCGGTAATTGCATAATTGGTGTGCAGTTCTCCTATCTGCCGCTAGAGCTGTAAAGGGCAAAATGAATGAAAGTGATCTCCGCTTTATTACCACTGTCTCCATTTCCTTACTGGTACCGGTCCGGTTGTAGCTGTACGGTACCGGTAGGGTAGGCATAATCTATTTTAACTGATTAGGGCCTATTCAGCTAATGAGTTAATTTTAAAATAATGGCGAATTTAAACATCAGCGTCGAATTAGATGAGAAATCCCAACTGGAAATGGCTGAGAATTTATTATTAATGAGAAAAGGGAGTAGAATAACTCGATTTGCTCACAAAGATTGGGCTAAAACCAAAACATTAACTCTCGATAAATCTAATTATTCAATAACTTATCTGCCTTCGAAAAAACCGAAACATGGATTAAACGACAATGTAGCTTTAGTTCGAGACATAAAGGAAGTCCGGGTTGGATATAAAACCGACGTGTTTAAAGGCCATAAAAAAGCGAAAGCCAGTCATGAGAAGTCGGCATTTAGTATTGTTTTACATGAGCGTAACGAAACATGGGATATTATGACATCTAATGAGAAAGTTGCTGCTATTTGGGTAAAAGGTTTGAAGTATTTAATGGAAACCGATGCAGAAGTATATGATGACGAGGATAAATGGGTTAGGGAAGTCTTTACAAGGGCTGATAGAAATAAAGATCTTAAAGTTTCCTATGACGAAGCTGTTAAAGTCCTTAAACAATTGAATTTAAAGCCGGACAAAATATATACGAAACGATTATTTGAAGATTTAACGAAAAATAAAGATAAAAAAGATCTTTATTTAAATGAAGATGAGTTTGTAACTTATTACAAGTCGTTGACACGGCGTAATGATATCCAAGAAGTGTTTGATAATTATTGTGATTCCAAAGGGTTTATGAGTTACAACGACATTAATAAGTTCCTAACTGAGGCTCAGAGATGGAGAGACGTTAATGAAAGTCTCTGTAAGGAGTTGGTGGATTGTTTTGAGACGAACCAACATAACAGGGATGCGGGTAGACTGGGGGTCGACGGGTTTAAATCGTTTCTTCTCTCGAATTCCTGCGAGTTTTTCCACCCAAATCACAACGACGTCTACCAGGATATGAGCCATCCGTTATCTCATTATTTTATCGCCTCATCCCATAACACTTACCTAATGGAGGACCAGATATTCGGTCCTTCTTCCACCGAAGCCTACGTGCGCGCCCTAATGAGAGGTAATAATTTAATATATAACATATATTTAATTAATTAAATTTAATTAATTTAATACTATTGTTATTGCCTGTTTTTTTTACTAAATACGTAAATAGATAAGTATATACCGGTACCTACTTAAATTTAACTTTTTTTGATTGAATTAAATTTATTTTAATATCTTTGTTTAACATTCTGTTAAGAGTTCAATATAGCGGTTCCGGTATATAAGTATATAATATTACTTTATTTATTAACTAAGTTTACCCGGTTCAGGTTGCCGTTGCGTTGAGTTAGACCTGTGGGACGGGCCAGACGGTGAACCCATAGTCTACCACGGTCACACCTTCACCTCCAAGATTACGGTTCGCGACATATTCGAGACGATCGCGAAATACGCCTTCGCGAAGAGCGACTACCCGCTGATCCTCTCCTTCGAGAACCACTGCAGCGTCCCGGTACAGGAGAGAATCGCTTACTATTTAAACACAATCCTAGCAGATTGGATCTATTCCGAAGAGCCAACCTCCGACTTCCTTCCATCTCCAGAACAATTGAAACATAAAATTATTATAAAAGGTTAATATTTGGTTGTTATATAAATTAATAACGTCCCTTATATTAATTATATTATATTAATAACGCGTTTTGTTCAGTTTTTATTTTAGTAGTTCAGGATTTGGAATTGTTTTTTTCAACTGCTTGTTTTTTTCATATTTTTTTTTTAAATAAAACATTTTTTTTTTTTTATACTGGTACCGGTACACAATGATTATAATTTTTACATATATATATGTAATTAAAAGCCTTACTACAGGCCGGAATTTCCGGCCTGTAACTTAGTAATGCTGCAATGTGATTGGCTCATTGCCTATATTACAGGCTGGAAAATTGTTACAGGATGGAAAGTTTATTTTGGTCGCAAACTTAGGCCTACTCCGCCAGTAGCTTAACAACTGAATTCAACAATTGAATTCAGTTTTTCAAGAGCTTTCTGATGATAGGCCTATGTACTTTCATGTGATTTGAAGAAATATTTTTTTTGTAAAAACTGTAGGCCTACTGGTACTGGTTCAACTTAATTGAAAAAAAATAAAAAACTACAAAAAATACACAGAAAAACAAAAATAATTGTCCCATTATTCTTATTATTGTAATATTATGTTCAGATTGATTTTGTATTTTACTATTAAAAATGTATTGTATCGCTTATTTCTCTATCTTATAAAACATGTATAGATTTATTACTATTGTTATATTATTATTTAATGATACTTAACACGTTAGGTGCGGCTCCGAAACCACTGGTTCTTTGTTACTGCGGATTGTGCACCGGTGAACATTCCTGTGCAGTTCCTCAACTGCGGTTTGTGCGCCGGTGCTCAATAACTTACTTTTTGAAATTACATTTTGTGGGAATGTCTTTGGGCACCGGTGCTCAAATTCACAATCATTGTATTTCTATTTATAAAACAATGGAGAACCACCATAGAAAAAACCACATCTCAATATCTATCTCCGTCCATTCCAGAGATAGTTGTTCGAATTTCATAACAATTTTATATATTTTTTATGATTTTACTCTTACAGGGTTAACAATTTTCAAAACTGTACCAATAATTATCCCATCACATTAGTAAACTTATTAAACATAACTTAATACTTTTGGCCACTTTCGAAATTTCAGGGGGGTAACCCCATAGCAGATAATGTCTGCAGTTTAACGACCCCCCCCCCCCACCCCCCCACCACCATAAATTATTTTGGGTTTAAAAACATTTATAAAGTAAAACGATATAAAATGACATTATTATTGTTACAGCACATTTGCTCATACAATATATATTAATACATGAAAAGTAAACAAGACAGTTATTGCTTAACTAACAATGAAATAAATCAAATAGGCCTAAATAGCTAATGCTACTGTAGATCATTTTAAAAATCCCGCCATATTTATATAATTGGAAATATTGAGCACCGGAGCTCAATCCGCACTGGCACTTGTGTACCGGTGCACAAACCCAAAAATATATATATGTGTCATACAAAGGTCACAGATACCGGATATGACAACAGTTGATGTATTTGAGCACCGGTGCTCAACTTATAGCCTCCGCAATAAGGGCTGGCCACGCCAAAATTAATAGCTCTGCACTACTAGGTTGCAGAGGTCATGTTCACCGGTGCTCAATCCGCAGTAAGAAGTTGACAGGGATTAAAACCTGCCCCAGTAAAGTTAAAACACGAATTGTGCACCGGTGCTCAATCCGCAGCTAACGTGTTAAAAATAATTGTTTTGTAGTTTTTGAAAAAATATTTTTTTCAAACCAATTAACCATAGCTTCCTATAACGGTTTTCAATAATTGTGGGATTGAAAAAAGGAATAGAAAAGAAAAAAAGGACATTATTATTACACATTAGGCCTAGTTTTTATTGTTTTACTCAAAAAAAATGTAAACAATGTGTCAATCTCTCCAACCTTTTCCTTTCCCCTTAACTCAGCAATATAATCACAATATTTACCTGGTAGGTAAAGGTCCTCGAGTCCCAAAAGTCGACGAAACCAACAACGATGACGGCGAAGTCAGCGACGAAGACGAAGCGGCTGACATTGACGACGAACAAGTTAAGAAGAAACTCGAGGAGGAACCCAAGAAGAAACAGCTGGTTTCCCCGGAGTTGAGCAAACTGTTCCTTATCCGGGGCGCCGGGTTCAAGGGTTTCCGGAACTCCGTAGAGAACTACACGGCGGAACAAATCTCCTCGTTAGTCGAGAGCAAGATGAACCAACTAGCTGAGGAGCAACCGGATGAGTTCGTGGAGGCCAACAAATCGAGGTTAGTCCGGATCTATCCGGCCGGACGCCGCACCAAGTCGGACAACTACAACCCGGTGCCGGCGTGGAACGTCGGCTGCCAGATAGTCGCGCTCAACTACCAGACGCCGTGCGTTGAGATGCAACTAAACCAAGGTAAGTTCGCGCAGAACGGGGGTTCCGGGTACATCCTAAAACCGGAAGTGATGTGTCGCAACGGGTTGAGATTCGATCCCAACGGGTTAATGCCGCCCAACTTCCGGAGACAGTTAACCCTTCGTATCATTAGCGGACACGAATTCCCCAAACCGAACGCGTCCACTAAAGGTGAGGTCGTTGACCCCTACGTCAAGGTACAGATCCACGGTATACCGGCGGATAAAGCCGAGGTGCAGACCGATAGAGTAGACGATAACGGGTTCAACCCCAGGTGGGATAAAGAGTTTGTGTTCACACTAACGATGCCTCCGTTAGCGCTGATCCGGTTCGCGGTCTACGACAGGGATCCCCGCTCCTCCGACGACTTTATTTGCCAGTTTTGTCTGCCGTTCACGTCGGTACAACAAGGTTACTCACATCTACGGATGTTGAGTGAGTCCGGCGACCAACTGGAGAGGTGTTCCTTGTTTCTCTATACCGCTGTGGAAGTTCCTAAAGCGATACTGGATCCAGGTAGCCCGGTGTGATCCAGGTAACCCGGTGTGATCCATGTAGCTCAGTGTGATTAATCCTATTCGATAATTGTTAGTCTCTCCGATTAATTTGCTCTACGTTTCCTTTTATACTTCCTATTCCTTCCGTTTTAACTTCCGTGTGCCAATGAGATATAATCCGGCCTAGTTATATAAAAGCAACTAATCGATTTATTATTTTAGTATTTTTTATGTTGATAAGATTTTAGTGAAAATTTTTTTATGTTTATTTGTAGTTTTCTGGTGATTTAGGTGGTTCATATATATTATTGTGTTGTTTATTTTGGGGTAAATAAAAAAAATATGTCTTAAAATCGTTTTGTTTTTAATAGTTTGTTGAAACTATTATAGTAAAAGTGTTGTTTTACTTTTTGTAACAGGGTGTGTTACTTTATACTAGCTTGTAGTATAAAGCGTTACTTTATACTCTCTAATAGTATAAAGCGTTACTTTATACTCTCTAATAGTATAAAGCGTTACTTTATACTCTCTAATAGTATAAAGCGTTACTTTATACTCTCTAATAGTATAAAGCGTTACTTTATACTCTCTAATAGTATAAAGCGGTACTTTATACTCTCTAATAGTATAAAGCGTTACTTTATACTAGCTTGTAGTATAAAGCGTTACTTTATACTCTCTAATAGTATAAGGCGTTACTTTATACTCTCTAATAGTATAAAGCGTTACTTTATACTCTCTAATAGTATAAAGCGGTACTTTATACTCTCTAATAGTATAAAGCGTTACTTTATATTCTCTAATAGTATAAAGCGTTACTTTATACTCTCTAATAGTATAAAGCGTTACTTTATACTCTCTAATAGTATAAAGCGTTACTTTATACTCTCTAATAGTATAAAGCGTTACTTTATACTCTCTAATAGTATAAAGCGTTACTTTATACTCTCTAATAGTATAAAGCGTTACTTTATACTCTCTAATAGTATAAAGCGTTACTTTATACTCTCTAATAGTATAAAGCGTTACTTTATACTCTCTAATAGTATAAAGCGTTACTTAATACTCTCTAATAGTATAAAGCGTTACTTTATACTCTCTAATAGTATAAAGCGTTACTTTATACTCTCTAATAGTATAAAGCGGTACTTTATACTCTCTAATAGTATAAAGCGGTACTTTATACTCTCTAATAGTATAAAGCGTTACTTTATACTCTCTAATAGTATAAAGCGTTACTTTATACTCTCTAATAGTATAAAGCGGTACTTTATACTCTCTAATAGTATAAAGCGGTACTTTATACTCTCTAATAGTATAAAGCGTTACTTTATACTCTCTAATAGTATAAAGCGTTACTTTATACTCTCTAATAGTATAAAGCGGTACTTTATACTCTCTAATAGTATAAAGCGGTACTTTATACTCTCTAAAGTATAAAGCGGTACTTTATATCTCTAATAGTATAAACGTTACTTTATACTCTCTAATAGTATAAAGCGGTACTTTATACTCTCTAATAGTATAAAGCGGTACTTTATACTCTCTAATAGTATAAAGCGGTACTTTATACTCTCTAATAGTATAAAGCGTTACTTTATACTCTCTAATAGTATAAAGCGGTACTTTATACTCTCTAATAGTATAAAGCGGTACTTTATACTCTCTAAGAGTATAAAGCGGTACTTTATATTAGCTAGTAGTATAAAGTTGTACCTTATACTTGCTGAACTAAACACACCTGCCTGACGTAAACATACACATTGGAACCAGCGGTTATTATTTCATATCATTTTCGCAAAGTGGTTAGATTTTAATTTATGTCTGTAAAATAATTATTCAAGTTTATATATATTTAGCTGCCTAAATCACCAAGTTAATCAATAATATTGTACTGGTATAAAAGTATATATAATGTGCCATAAATATGTATATGTATGACGTATGTATTTGTATATATATTACAACACGCACATATTTCGCTACAATATATATGTACCGTTATATATACATACAGTATATACATTATACCTTCAACCTCAACTAAATCACAAGTATAATTTACCATTATGATATATACTACACAACATATATTTATTTATCTGTATATTAATTTATTTCCACCTCTTGTTGATTTGAGTTGAAACTCCGTGGCTTTTTATTCCTTTTTTTAATATTTTTAGGTTTTTTAACTTTTGTATATTTTATACTGGGAATTGGAATCTTGTAAAAATATTCAATTAATTGTAAAATTTAATTAAATTAAACTTCAATCTATTATTTAATCATAATTTTTGATTATTATGATAAATTATTTCTTCCATAAAAACCCCCCATTTAGTTGTAGCACAAAAATCATTTGTATATATTTAATTTGAATTTAGTTATTATTCGCTCGTATTAATTAATTAATTATAAAACTTAGCTAATTATATAATCAATCAATTAATTATATATCAGATAAATTATGGGGACGTTCATAAAAAGTATGTATAGGCTTTTAGTAAGAACTACTTCAGTCAAATGTTTCACTTTCTATTGTGCTTTCTAACTGTTATTAAATTACTGAAATAAAATATTTTTCGTCTAGGGGGGGGGGGGGGGGGGGTGGGTATAAATTTACGAAATTTTTTTTATTTGTGACAGAGGGGGGGGGGGGGTCGAGCTTGCGTGACATTTTGTGACAGAGTGGGGGGGTGGGGGGGGGGGCGGGTAAAAAACTGGAAAATTTGCGTGACATACTTTATGAGCGCCCCCTAATAACTAACGATGCGAATCCTTCCAGGTCAATCATTTTATATCCATTTGTTTTTAAATAAATTTATTAAATTTCTTTATATTATAAAAGTTTTTATGTAATATTTATTAACATCTGGGCGGTGTAGAAACCAGCTGCTGTTTTAGATTTATTTTTGTGTTGCTTTTAGCTTTTCTTTCTTTCGTAACACCCCGCGGCCCGCGATTTGCTTTGTTTAGTAATTTATTTGTCATTAATTGTGTTGCTTCTGGTCCGTAGCGCAACTATTTATTATATAACTGTGAATGCGAATAGTTTAATTTAGTTAAATCCGGTGAGAATTGTTACCCCAAAGGTTTTTCGAAAGTCGAAGCTGCATTTTTATATAATTATTTATTACAGTAAATAGCTAAATATTAAGCTGAGCTGCCTAGGATATATTTAGTGTTTTGGTTTGTTTTATTTGCGGAAAACAACTCACTTACAACTCAGAATAAATATATAATTAAAATATATAATAAAATAAATTAAATATAAGACAACAACTCGCGTCATAACCGTGATTAATTTCTATGTTTGAATCTTTTACCTTTTCGTATGTTTCTAATGCAAGCAACATATATTAAATTACGTATTTTCTCCATTTTTGATCTTGGGATCCTCCCATGCGCACAAGCGATGCTTTGTATGTGTAGATTACCAGGCGGAGTCGGTTTTACAGAGGGTTAGAGTAGATGTTCCATTAATTAATAAGTACGTGGGGGGGGGGGGGGGGGGGGGCTGATATTTGCATGGTGCTGTTTCACTTAGTTACTGTATATTATTAAGCAAATACACGAGTTTTCACGAGCTCACCAATCGATAAATCAATCAATCAAAAAGCTGTAAATAACAAAAAGCAACAAAATAAACAAAATAAACAAAAAACAGCTGTAAATTATAGTTTTAGAACTTCGGCTGAAACAAAGGATCTTTTGGGGTAATTATTCCAATCGAATATGATGTTTTTGCTTCACTTAAAGATATTGATATTATATAATAACATCAATAAACTTATACTTCTGTGCTTTTCTCGGTATTACTTTTTATGCAATAAATTGTAGATTAAACAAATTTACAATTTATTTAACAAACCGTCCAACATTTTTTGGATGTCTATCCAGTTGCAGCTACTGTAAGTCAGTGCCTGATATACCAACACCGTCAGTTATATACAATTTTAATATGATAGATTTAGATTTTTAATGAAATATATTCGATTTTATATTTTATTTAGCAAAATTGGCATAATTAAATATCGGTTATATTGTTTAATTTTTTTGTTGTGGTTAAATTTTCAGACATAACGCTAATGATTAATTAACTTTTTATTACTAAATGCTAATTAATATCAAACGAATTCAATCATTCATTCTTGGTGGCATGTTATTACGCTCAGCTAAAATAATTAAATCATGGGGCTTTCCAAAAACGTAAGGTGTGAGTTTAATAATATTTACCAGGGATTACTTTTAGGAATATCATTATTGCCTGTATATTTTTTTTACTTTAACTTTTAGTTGTTTTTTATCGCTGTTTTTTATATGTTTTATTATTTACAATCTCTCTATTTCCTTTTATGATGCGTCTAATTCATTCACGTCATTTATAAACCTGTTTTAGTTTCTTTATATTATTCTGGATGCAAAATAAAATCATTCGAATCTTTGAATCTAGACTATTTTTCTTCCAACATCCCTCCCTCCGTGGATAAAAAACAGTGATATTGGCTTTTCTGATATTTATATTTCATTCCATTAAGCTCTCGCCCAAAAAAACATTTGATTAAGGACTTGTTTTAGTTATTGTTTGTTTACTTTTGCTTGTTTGTTTGTTATAGTAGAAACATCTGCTCTACAGTAATTCTTCAATTTTTAAAAATTCAATTGCTCAATAAAAACTCTAGCTACCATAACTAATAGTGTTCTAGAACGAGAAAAAAGTAAACTTATTTTTTGTTTTCAAAAAATACTAGCTAATAAAAAAATATTAGCTATCATTTAAAAAAATCTACTAATGTTCACCGATTTCAAAAAGCACTCAAAAACACCAAAATACTGGTTAAAAAAAGGCAAAGGGTGACGTCAGGGCGAAGTAGTAACAATGCAGTTTGCATTAAGAATACTATGCCGGTTTATCGACAAAATTATACCACCACAACAAATAACTTAATATTCTCATCTTTAAGGCCAGTGTCCTTTAAGATGCGTCTCAATAAAGTCCGCCACAATGTTTACTTTCTGTATGAGGCGGCGAAGATTGCCAGGCTTGTCCACACGGCCAAAGTAATGTCCTGCAAAGCAGAGGCGGTTTTGTTCTTGTGTCAAGCTTGGGGGAACCAATGAGACACCTCCAATGTTATATAGTGTCTGGTTGGAGATGTGTGCATTGTACTTGACACAGTGAACCCGGCGTAGCATTCTTGTGAATGTGCCGTCCAGAGATTTGGTGTCCTCAGCAGTTAAAGCCCAGCATGGACTCCCATAGAGGAGTACTGGAACTACTGCTGCTCTAAATAATCGGACCTTAAGTTTCCGATTAATTCGATGTGACTTCCAAATCCTGGAAAGCCTATTCAGCATGGTCTGCCCATGCCTTTCCCTTACGTATTCGAAGGTCCTCACCTGACTTCCGGATCCATGAACCCAGGTAACAGAAGTCGTCCACATGCTCAAGCATACCATCATTTGAGCTTATGCTCATCCGATCAGAGACTTGCTGAGGACTTTCAAAGTTAACTGTCAGAATTTTGGTCTTTCTGGGGTTAATAAAAAGACCAATAAATAAATTTAAGGGGGCACTTAATAACAAAACACTTTGTTTAAGTGCCCAATTTAAGTTAAGTGAGTTTTTGAGAACCCGGGCCAATGTCTAATAGTGGGTTTGGGCCTCAATATGCGGTATAATTTGGCCATTTCCTTCCTTAACACACTGCCCGATACCGTATCCAAGTAACTCTGAGCTTATATCCGCATCCACTCCCCCAGACACCCTCGCCTAAAATTTTGGTTACACTGATAACTTCTGTTTTTTTGTGTTGATTGTAGGCCTACAGTTTGTTGAGACTTCAATTGAAAGCGAATTCCTTTATTGTACAAAAATAGTGCAAAATGGAAACTAATTCGGTAAAATAAATTAACATTTATTTGCCCTCTAAGTTTATTTCTGAACTTATTCGATTGATTTAGTTAACACTATTACGGCCGCTGTATTGATTCAGAATTACTTTACTTTATCGAATGACCCAACATAAACAGCGTAATGTTTTTCTTTCTCACAAAAGCAAAGTTGATAATAATATCGATTTTTAACCGCTATAAGTTTTACCACCTGCGTATTGTGTTCGCTTTCTGCACTATTATAAGGTTGTTATCCGTAATTCAATAATTAGTAATAACAACAAACAAAACATAACACGTTCGTGGGGACTTCGCGCAGCACGTAGTCGGCAAGCCTTGGCATACGGTTCATATAGAGCAAATGGGGCATGTCTAGTTTGGACCCCATATCCCATGCTATAAATGTATTCATTCGATATACAATCATATGTTAATCCGCTAGGTGGTGTCAAATTGTTATTCTGCAATTTCGTACTTACCAGTGCAGCACTGTACAGCAGTACCGTACCGGTAGGCCTATGTCATTACTTCTGAGTCTCTAGCGGATCCCCAATTAAATGTCTTAACTTTTCAATTTCGTAAAAGATAGACTTCATGATTCTCTACAGGCCACCAAAATTTCAGCTCAGGAAAATGAGGCCTTCCCGAGAAATTTAACATTTTCTAAAAACCACATAATCTGTCGTAGCTGACGTCAGACTGCATGATTTTTCACCAAACTTTACAAACTTTCTAAACTTTCTCTCTACTACTTACCTACTAAGTTTGGTTCAATTCCGAACGAGCGATGCCGAGAAATTCGCGTTCAAACATTTACCAGACAGACGGACAGACAGACAGACGGACAGACAGACAGACGGACATGCCCCATTTGCCCTATATGAACCGTATGCAAAGGCTCGCCGACTACGTGTCTCGCCCCACAAGAATATTGAAAGTGCATCTAAACAATAATAAGGTGCACTGTAACTGGATGGGGCGAAACCATAAAAGTACATGCCTCATTTAGTCTAATTTTAGTCTCACCAACTCTTCAATAACGATTTTTGCCCTCTATTCACTAACCTTATGAGGTATGCCTATTCCTATCAGCTGATGGGATTAATGTTGCGTGTATATTTTATCCACTTTAGTATTCCCTACTATATTTTATTTTCCCATTTATTACTCTCCCAATACGAAACATTAGCTCTGCATGGCCAACCTGAATGGATTCACCACATACTAATATCGAACACGAAAGCTACACCAATTTGTGAGTTGCACATGGAAATCTTTGAAACCAATTAATCTGCAAAACATTAAAATAAATCATATGTTTTTGTAAAGTAAAGTAAAAATCACTATCAAATTCTACTCCATATCTTTTAATCGTTATTTTTTTTAGCAAAATCTCGTTCTTGAATTCGATTTTAGGTGTTGAATTCCGGTAACTTTTTGATCCTATATGATATTTACATATTTATTATTATTATTAATTGTTTCATTACATAATCTCTTTGGATATTTTTCTTTATAGTGCGGATGTGAGAAAATAGGCAGCGAAGCAGAAGTAAATGACGACAGACAAAGAGAATTGTGCGGCTTGGAGGAAAAAAAACGTACTAATTTAGTAATATATTTAATTGTATGTACTGTAATATTATTATTAGTAACCACAAAAATAGCCGGCATTATTTAATATTTTTTTAATAGCTAAGGTTTAATTAAGTTTAGTATTACTACTGGGGGTGTAATGCTAATCTTATTCCCACTCAAAAAATCTTAAATAATCGCAATTCTCTTTCACATAACAAGCCTACCCACAATTAATTGTTTAACTCATCATCAATAAATAACAAACCAACATTATATTTTATGGTATACGGCTTTTCATCTCAATACCTTTCCACTCGGAATTTTCGTCCCGGAATATTCTTCCTAAATATTATTTTATCCCCAGACTTTTCATGCGGCTCTAGAGGCCTACCGCTAGAAAAATGCAACTTCTACAGTAGATGATCCTGATTTTACATATCTGGGACGGATTGTTCTGAACGGCGGAATTTTAATTGAATTTTAATTTTAATTGTTTAATTTTGTAACCGAAGTCTGAATGAATAGTTCAGGGCAAAAAGTCCCAGGACTAAACTTCCTATATTCTAGAATATATATACTATGTATTCTGCCTTGTAGCCTTGTATGTTGATAGCTGGCATCCCAAACTGAGGTGACTCTTTTCTCAACTCTCTTTCTCAACGGTGCTGGTTTTTTAATACAGACATTTTTTTTATCTGGTGCTGACAATCACTGCAGATGGTTCAGCTGTGCAAAGGTTGGCGGTTCTAGAAGATATATGGTGGTGGACGCCATGGGGGCTCGTCCAACATACTACATGTTTATTATGCTGGCCAGATTATCGCTAAAATATCGTTTTCTGATCCTCCCAGATAGCTAGCATTCCAGCGACTTTGAATTAATCCACCATCAGGGCTACTTGCTGCTTCCCCCAGTATGCAGTAAATAAACAGCAGCACCAAGCAATATACTTCACTACCGCATAGTATATCGAGAATAGATTCAGTTCTATCAGCCTCTTCCCAATCCATGAATCCACAAGTCGCCAGGACCAAACAGTTATGCTTCAACTCCGGTAAATTGTTGGAGACTCCAGGAATCTCCGGCACCACCAGCCAGGAATCCACCCTTCAGGAACAACTTTCCATTGACAAGTCTTCCTACAACAGGCCACGTGTACTATCATCCACGTGGTTCAATTCCCCCAGTATGTGTTACTACTGTTCAGCCGTCGCCTCATCTGTAATTTCATCAATCCGCGAGGCCACTAATGGTAGGAACCACTGAGAATGATTCGGTATGTAAGCAATCACAGTCGTAGAGTCAGACCAGTAGAACGCATCATCAATCTCCAACCCAAGTTCAGTTTGAATGGTACGAGTTAGTCTCACACCTAAGAAGCCCCTTGAAGTTCCAACCTAATGATAGTTGGCTGTTTAATGAGCACTCTCATTCCACTATCATATACCATCCCCAGGTAATTCCACTGCAGGATACTCCACTCCTGAGCATAGCTAATGGGATGCAGGTGCCTAGCAATCAGCATATCCTCCAATCCATAACCCCAAGGAATCCACAGCCTCGAGATCACCCTATTGCACCACACCATTGCTCCAACTCTCTGTTGAATGTTGGGAACCAGCTTATCCTACCCACACGTCGTTGACCTCTGTATCCCAAAATACACCCAGAATCTCAACCACAGGGAGGATATCCACCTCCAGATGAAGTGCGGAATAACCCGCCCTCTCAGCCAGAGGTGTTGATCGCAAAACCTCCTGTAAGTTACTCGACCACTGAATCAACTGGAAGCTCCCAGCTCCCAATGCAGTAGTGTGTGATAAGTCCACCAATCAGTTTCTTAGCTTTAGTAACCCTGTCCACAGAATCTGAAAGGTCATCAGAAAAAATTGAGTTCTTTACCACATGCTCAACCCCAGAGAACACACATCCCATCTCTTCCATGCACATTGACCTCAAATACTTACAAGCAGATGACACCCCAAACACATGTGACTTCAACTGATATGTGGTTGATGGACCCTGTTCTGCAGTGTCATGCCATAGTAGTCGAAGCGACTGCTGATCCTGAATTGAGACTTTCAGTCGGTGGTAAATCACCTTCACATTTGCCATGAAGGCAATGGCATATCAATGGAACCAGAGCAGAACGCTAACTATTGAGTTTAGTAGCTCTGGCCTAAAATAAAGTTGTATGTTATACTGTTGCTCTGTCGACAATGACACAGACGTTCTCGGGTATATTTGGATCGAGTTCCCTATTATGAGGCAGATAGATGTCCCATGTGCTGGGATTCCACAACTCCTCCCCCATTGTCTGATACGCTTACCCATTCTCGAGATGAGTTTATGTCTTCTCGGTATATTTTTTCCAACACAAGATCCTTCATCAACTTCCTCTCTAGAAGGAGTGTCCTCATTCCATGGCATTCCAATCTCGAAGCATCCATCCTCCAGAAGAATCTTCCCCTCTTTAATTTAACATCTTTCCTTCCGATCATCTTGAGAAGTCAGTCGATGCACATCAACAGAGACCCCAAAACTCTCAGTAAGTGTCCCAACTATTGGGATAACTACCGGTATTCCTCTCGAGTTTACTCTACTCTCACTCTAAAATTCCTTAAATCATTGTATTACTTTAGATAAACGGTAGCCATCGAATAGAAAAACATCATCTATAAAGAAGACTTAAATAATATTTAAGGTGTTACCCTTTCAAGCAAGCAAGCATTCAGTGTAAATATTGCCGTGACATTTTCAAGGGACAGCAGCTATTGTACCTATATTGATACATAAGTGATACCGTGAGGACCATCCAGCGCATAATCTTGGGCTGTGGCAGCCTCATGGAGTGAATAAGCATAGTTGGTGGAGAGACCATGGCATTCTTGAGACGCATCTTAAAGGACTCTGGCCTCGAAGATGTGGATGATCTAGCAAATGTCATGGGTGATAGAGAGTTGTGTCGGCGCAATTTTGTCGACAAGCGGGCACAGCATTCTTAAAAATGCAGCTGCAATGCAGCATGCCGATCCTAGTAGTAGTAGTAGTAGATACATAAGTTATACACAATAGAGAAATAGAACAATGCCTGAACAACAATGAAAATATCAACGTATTATTTTGTTGTAGATGTCGGTGTTTGGAGTGAATGGACTTTGGATAATAGTGTGTGCCCAGCAGATCCATCATCTCCTCTGGAAGACCTTGCAAGCAGAAGATGGAAGAGTTGCGAAAAGGAGAGATGGGGTGGTGGTTGTGAAGGGGAAGATCTGATGCCAAGCTGCCCTTCGGATCCAAGGTTTTATTATGGTTCGTTTGACATTTAATTTTAAAATCTAATATATTTCACAAAAAAACGTAGGTTCAATATGTTCCTCAGTAATTAACAGAGTGTTATATCTGTTCGTATTCTATTCAAGATAATTACACTCTGCCGCTAGTAACCATCAATGGTAGTGCCATAAATTTGCTGCGAATTTTTATTTGATACGAATTTCTATTTGCTGCGAATTTCTATCTAATTTTAAGGTCGAGGAACACTCTCCCTGTCCCGCTCTCCCTCTTATTATTATTTTTATTATGATCCGCAAAAAAATATTTTATAGATTTTTTTGGTCACTAACAAGGTACTTACGGTTTTTTGCTGGATTGACTCGACTAAAACTAGAGGTAATAATTCCTCACCAAAACTAAGGTTGTAATTTAAAAGCATATCTGTAAGTATATTAATCTTATATATAATGGACAACAACTATAGTTTGTGAAATATTTTTCTCATTATTTGCAACTAGAAACCCGCTGTAATGTTTCCTTAGAAAACTTAATTTTTAAGTTTTTATTTTTTATTTTACAGACATCAATGAATGCCTTGAAAAAGTTGATGATTGCAGCACACATGCAGACTGTACCAATACAGATGGCAGCTATACTTGTGTGTGCCATACTGGCTATACTGGTGATGGATTCCAATGCAATGGTATGTATGCCTCCTATTTGTAAGTGCTATAATATATTTACTATATTTACAGTACTTGCTATACTATAATAACTTGAGGGATTTTTTTTATAAGTGTTAGTTACATGAATACTTACATGGAACTGCAAATAATTATTGATATCTGAAAAGTCTCAGTAAAAGGTACCTCAGCAAAATACCCTTTGTCAGGTAATTTACAGTGTGTAGTTGATACCAAGTGGATATTGAATTGGGATTATTTAATTTTATGTTATAATTATTGGGTGAGAATAAATTTATATTACAGTAACAGCCAACAACTAGATAACAACAATGACAACTCATTCTATTTTCAAATGGCAGTGATTTTTTATGTCAATTTATTTGACTTTTTTTGTCACTTTTTTTTACGAATTATGCATAATGACTTTTGTTGTCCATTTAATGACTTTTATTGTCACTTTTTATGTATGTATTTCTTCAAACTGTCAGACTGCTGATTTCTGGACTGTCAGACAGTTGATTTCACTATGCCTGTGCCAAAACATTCCATGATTCCATGATTTATAGACTATGAGATAGATTTCCATATGCGCCTGTGGTAAAAAGACTCTATATTTAATAGTTTGTGGTTGTTGTCGATAATCGATTACCACATGACGTAGCAAAACACTCATTTTATAGCCAAAAACAATCACCAATTGATGGAAAGGAGCAGGTTAAGGCCGAGTTTTCTAACCAAAACAATAAACAGTCACTTTACCAAATCAGGGAAAGGAGCAGGTTACAGAGACGGGATTTTCTAACCAAAACAATAAACGATCATTTAACTAATTGAGGGAAAGGAGCAGGTTACAGAGACGGGATTTTCTAACCAAATCAATAAACGATAACATTACCAATTGAGAGAAAGGAGCAGGTTACAGAGGCGGGATTTTCTAACCAAAACAATAAACGATAACATTACCAATTGAGGGAAAGGAGCAGGTTACAGAGGCGGGATTTCCTAACCAAAACAATAAACGATCACTTAAACTAATTGAGGGAAAGGAGCAGTTACAGAGGCGGGATTTTCTAACCAAAACAATAAACAGTCACTTTACCAAATCAGGGAAAGGAGCAGGTTACAGAGACGGGATTTTCTAACCAAAACAATAAACGATCATTTAACTAATTGAGGGAAAGGAGCAGGTTACAGAGACGGGATTTTCTAACCAAAACAATAAACGATCATTTAACTAATTGAGGGAAAGGGGCAGGTTATAGAGGCGGGCCTTCTGTGCTGTTGGAAGTAGTGGAGCCGCTATCCGTAACACTACTCAGACAGTAGTCATGATCCATTATTGATTATAAAACTAATACAGTAAGGCCTAAATTATGTGAAAGGTATATCCACATTTTCCACAATCCTGCAATCCAGTTTCGCCTATCAATTATTTAAAATTTATTAGCACAACCGGTAGGCCTACCATTACCGTATTTAAATGGTAGGCTACACAGTAGGCCTATAGCAGTACCAGTGCCGGTACCGGTACTAAAATACAGAAATACCTGCTTTATACCTACATCTGTACATACAATACAGCAAAATAGTGCTATATATATACTAACCGGTACTGATAGCCTGAGAGAACAGCAGTAGAGAAACCGGTAGCATGGAACCTAACATTAGACTTTTGGATGACATAAAAAATCAAAAAAAATTGACAAAAAAAGGATAAAAATGGACAATAAAAATTATTGCGTTTTCAAATATTGACCCACCCCCTAACATTGTTAGTTCGCTAAGGTCCCCCCTTTGTTGGTCGCCCCAAAATACTTATTACAAACAATAAAAACCAAATTTAAATAATTTCTATTGAACCCGCCATCATCTCCCATCTCCCTATGTAAATATATTTGGACTCCTTGCTGGTCGCAATAGATCCTTCAATATGATGATTACTAACTTTGTTGAGGAGTAAACGTCTTGGCAGTAATATTTAACCATATCTTACCAGGTACATCAAATAATCCTATAGGCATAACTGGTTAGTTTTCGCAGTAAAGCTGCTTTCAATTACCCAAGTCACCTTGCTGCCATTTTTCTACCATTTGGGATGATCCTCGGTTAAATATGCATAATAGAAAAAAGTTCAAAATAATTTTTGGTAACATTTTATGGGTTCTTTGCACCAGTGCAACACTGGGCACTTAATTAAGTAACGAGTTAATAGTAACCGGGTACTCAAATTAGTATCTGGGTACTAACAATTTGCAAATAAATATGCCTAATCACAACCAAGGCACTCCACAAATAGTTACCAGGTACTTAAATTCGTAAGCACGTGCTGCTCTGATATGTAACCAGATGCTCCGATTTGTAACCGGATAATCAAATTAGTAACCAGGTACAGCGGGGAGTCCGGGTAATCAAATTAGTAACCGGCTGCAGCGGGGAGACCGAATAATCAAATTAGTAACCGGGTGTAGCGGGGAGTCCGGATAATCAAATTAGTAACCAGGTGCAGAGGGAGTCCGGATAATCAAATTAGTAACCGGGTAGAGCGGGGAGTCCGGATAATCAAATTAGTAACCGGGTGCAGAGGGAGTCCGGATAATCAAATTAGTAACCGGGTGCAGCGGGGAGTCCGGATACTCAAATTAGTAACCGGGTAGAGCGGGGAGTCCGGATAATCAAATTAGTAACCGGGTGCAGAGGGAGTCCGGATAATCAAATTAGTAACCGGGTAGAGCGGGGAGTCCGGGTAATCAAATTAGTAACCGGCTGCAGCGGGGAAAACGAATAATCAAATTAATTAATTATTATTTATTAAACCAAAATAATGGTACGATTGTAAAACTATATAAGCATTAAGCAAGCAAGCAGTAAAATCCAAATATACTATACATAAATAATAAAATATTTACACAGTTGTAAAACAATTTTAAATCAGAGTTTGTTGGCCCAGTACGTAAGGGGGTGGTGGTTGCTCGGGCAACTAAGGAGATGGTACGTGTCCGCCGGCCTCCCGCAGAGACTACATACACAGTCATTCCCCGCCTCATGAAATTCTGTGGGTCTGGATGTACAAATTCGGAAATGGAAACCGTGAAGAGCAAAGCGGGTTATGGTGTGCCTCTTACGACAATTTGTGATTGTCCAACTGCGATTTATGAACGCGATACTGTTCCAGAACTCTACTGGGATTTCACGAGTTTTGTCTTCGACTTCAGCGGTGTATTTTTTGAATACATCCGTGTCTGTTAAATTTAGTTGACCTTTAAGTACCATAGAAAGATTTCGCGAATCACAGAGAGCGTGAACTAGCCGATTCCTAGACGATTTGTGAACTGAAAGTACTCTTTTGAGGAAAGCAGCTTGGATTTTATCGATACTATGAAGGTTGTTGACTGACAAGAAAGGCCAAATTTCGCGAAGTCCATACATAACTATCGGTGTTACTTTTAAGGAAAAAAGCTTTTTAGCTGTGCTAATAGATAGTAGATGTGGTTTCTGGATTGACCGTATTGTGGAAAGTGATTTGCAGACTATTATATTTATGTGCTTTGTGAATTTCAAGGACGATTGAAATGTGACTCCCAAATATTTATAAGACTTTTCTATTTTCACCTCGTTTCCGTTGTAGAAAAATTTATCCTGAGCGGACAGTCGGCCACCTCTCCTAAATTTCATTACGGAAGTCTTTGTAAGATTTACTTCAAGACCGTTTTCCCGGGCCCAATTAGCAGTTGCATTTAAACCAGCTTGCACTACCTCACGGGAGTCGCCATAAAATAGCAAATCATCCGCAAATAATAATATAAATAATTCCCCAATCTTGACGGTAATATCACGTATAAACTTCACAATATCGTAAATAAAAATTACGAACAGGAAAGGGCTCAAGCTGTCTCCTTGTAAAACCCCACGCACTTGTTTTATAATTCTAGAATTACGGAGGCCATCTGAAATTACTATATAATTAGGACTTAAAATCGATTTAATGATGTTAAAAAGTGAACCACGAATATTAAAATCAAACCATAATTAAATAATAATCAATAATCAAATTAGTAACCGGCTGCAGCGGGGAGACCGAATCATCAAATTAGTAACCGGGTAGAGCGGGGAGTCCGGATAATCAAATTAGTAACCGGGTGCAGAGGGAGTCCGGATAATCAAATTAGAAACCGGGTGCAGCGGGGAGTCCGGATACTCAAATTAGTAACCGGGTAGAGCGGGGAGTCCGGGTAATCAAATTAGTAACCGGCTGCAGCGGGGAAAACGAATAATCAAATTAGTAACCGGCTGCAGCGTGGAGACCGAATCATCAAATTAGTAACCGGCTGCAGCGGGGAGTCCGGATAATCAAATTAGTAACCGGCTGCAGCGGGGCGACCGAATCATCAAATTAGTAACCGGGTAGAGCGGGGAGTCCGGATAATCAAATTAGTAACCGGGTGCAGAGGGAGTCCGGATAATCAAATTACCCAGTTAAACATGAGCTTATGTTTCATATGTGGTATATATATGTTGTATGGAATAGGTGTGTCTGGAAATTGGGTTTTTATGCTCATGTATGAATAATACATGTCACGCATGCGGTGTTACATACACTTAGAATGTGTGTATCCCTATTTATGGTATTTATATGTTGCACATATGAATTTATCATAAATAAATGTGTGAGAATGCGCATGTGAATAATATATGTCGAGCATATGTGAAATAGCCATAGCCAAGACTCCGAGTTAAATTTAAATCCATAAACTATTCAATTCGTAATTGTGTAATCCAGTTCATGGATTTTATATGTTGCACACATGTTTGCCTTATGGTAATACAGGCCTTACAGTAATACATGTACAGAAAAGAATAGCGAGGGGGGATGCGGAATTTGTTGATGTCAATACTCAGTTTTTTGCATTAAGAACAAATATCGTTTTAATCAGCAGTATAATACGTTGAATCTATATTTTTTTGTTAAACTGTATTTTCTAAAGTACCGGCTATTTAACAATATAATGTATAATCAATACATACAGACATAGGCCTACTATAATAAGGTTTAAATGATCTGTGAAGGCTGTATGGACACTAAATTGAAGTAACCATAGTCGATCGTCCAATTGTTTTGTTTATTGCATTTGAGGGTTGGTGGTGGGACTCATTCTTAAAATGATAGGCATTTCATAGTCTGATCCTGCAATCTTTCTTCTTAACCACGTTGTGTCGCTTGCAGTTTAGCTAGTGAATCGCAATTGATTTTATATTTTACCCATAACAGCGCGTTGCATAAGCCTACCGCTTATCATAAGCAACTCAATTGTTCAGTGATGCAGTGTGTGACTTGCTTGCTTTCTGCCTTGCACTATGCACATTGTGCTGTGCATGTGCATTCTACAGTGCTGTATTAACAGAATTAGACAAACATATGTATGGCTGTGTGGTGGTTTTCACTTGTCAGGTTGTGGTTGTGCATTGTCATCTGCGCTGCTAAATATCAGTAAGGGGTACAGACATAGACAGATAACATACTGTACATGCACTATACCATCCGTAAGGTAGGCAGGCCTATTGCAGTTCTTATCCCGTTAAAAAATTGAACATATGTTTCATATGTGGTATATATATGTTGTATGGAAAAGATGTCTTAAAATTAGATATAAAATATCATATGAGCAATTATATGATCTTAGAATTAATAAATTTTCGAAGATTTATCAAAATGAATAATCAATTATAGCTGAAAATTAGATAACTTAATTAAATCTAACTAATAGAATACGAATTTACGGATCATCACCAAAATCTATTAAGGATACTCTCATATCACTATGGATTAAATATTTTCATATATACTCCGATGCTTCCTTCTCTAAATGTATAGGGTAGGTGTACTGTAGGGCCGTAGGATAGGGTGTAGTGATTGGATAGGATAAGGTACTGAGGTAGGCTACCCCCCCCCCCCCCCCCGCCCAACCTCTCTATAGGAAATGCAGACCCACACCAGTGATTGGTCGGTCTCAGTTTAAATTTTTACTCTTTTTGTCGCACTTGTCACATAAAAAACATATGTGTATCACATGTGAACATTCCACGTATGGATCACATTTGACAACACTGTAACATTTACATATATGTATCACATGTCGAATTATTTATGGCAACCATATATGAAACACATACTCATGTTTAACTGGGTAGTAACCGGGTGCAGCGGGGAGTCCGGATACTCAAATTAGTAACCGGGTAGAGCGGGGAGTCCGGGTAATCAAATTAGTAACCGGCTGCAGCGGGGAAAACGAATAATCAAATTAGTAACCGGCTGCAGCGGGGAGACCGAATCATCAAATTAGTAACCGGCTGCAGCGGGGAGTCCGGATAATCAAATTAGTAACCGGCTGCAGCGGGGAGTCCGGATAATCAATTTAGTAACCGGCTGCAGCAGGGAGACCGAATAATCAAATTAGTAACCGGCTGCAGCGGGGAGACCGAATAATCAAATTAATAACCGGCTGCAGCGGGGAGTCTGGGTAATCAAATTAGTAACCGGGTGAAGCGGGGAGTCCGGATAATCAAATTAGTAACCGGGTGAAGCGGGGAGTCCGGATAATCAAATTAGTAACCGGGTGCAGCGGGGAGTCCGGATAATTAAATTAGTAACCGGTTATAGCGGGGAGTCCGGATAATCAAATTAGTAACCGGGTGTAGCGGGGAGTCCGGATAATCAAATTAGTAACCGGCTGCAGCGGGGAGACCGAATAATCAAATTAGTAAGCGGGTGCAGCGGGGAGTCCGGATAATCAAATTAGTAACCGGGTGCAGCGGGGAGTCCGGATAATCAAATTAGTATCCGGGTAGAGCGGGGAGTCCGGGTAATCAAATTAGTAACCGGGTAGAGCGGGGAGTCCGGGTAATGAAAGTTCAATTTTTCACATTGAGATTCCAATAAAATGAATTTGTTTAAAAATAATACAATTCTAACCAAGCTTGTTGATCAAAAGCCAAATCAAAATAAATCAAACAAATCAATCAAAAACAATTTCGAAAATTGTTTAAGAAATGATTGCCATGATTACATGAAAAAAGCCAATAATTAGAGACAAATTCCTTCAAAATTTAAATTTTCCCGTGCAACTTCTCACACATTCCATAGAGGATAAATCATCCGTTCCAACATAAACACAACAACCCTATGATGGGTCCTTTTTCTTGTTATCCATTTTGTTACATCCAGCCAGTAGTGGTTCTGGGATTTCTAATTTTTTTGAATAATGTTAGACATCATTATTTACTAACATAATTTTTCTCTTCCACTACTGTAGCGTTATCTAGACTCCATGTAAACGAAAGGCTGAATGCCGGTGAATTCAGAAGATCTGCTGTGGGATACACTCTCCACCAACAACCCGATGGTAACCTTGTACTGTATTGCCCTGGAATGAAACCGCTATGGAATTCAGGAACGGTAGGGAATGCGGGTGCTTATACAGCTTTACAGTCTGATTGTAATCTGGTCATCTACAGTAGTGATGGAAATGTGTTATGGAGTAATCAACGATCTCAATCACCTTGTAACACTCCTTGGTTGAATGTTCAGGATGATGGCAACCTCGTTGAATATAAAGATGATGGTCTAACACTTGTATGGGCGACCATGACCAGTGGTGGAATATGTTAACGAAATTAACCGAGATAATGAAATGTGTGTCAATAATCTTTTACTGTATCTGCTTTAAGCTACCGGTAATTAATTAATTATTTTGCATTTCTAAAGACATCAGTGTGCCAAGAAGCAAGTCTTCATATATTATAAATTATTTTATTAACAACAACAAAAACGATTGGTACCATTAGCGTCGCCTTTTGATTCTCTACAGAAATGTTACCTACTGAGTTTCCCTATCTAAATAGTAAGCTCATACAAAGGCTATAAAAAATGTGTCCACCATGCAGTAATGAGTCTACCATTACATCGCAGTGCATTAGTGTAGTAGACAATCCACTACAGTAACGCCATTTAATCAAAATTACTGCAGTGGACAGTCTAGTTGTTTATGCCAGGTTACGCTGTGAAAAATACTCACAGACTGTATTAAAGTGTATATAATATGTGTAAATTAGATTGAAGAATGGGGTAGTGGGAGTGGAGAAAGGGGTAGTGGGATTGAAGAATGGGGTAGTGGGAGTGGAGAAATGGGTAATGGGAGTAGAGAAATGGGTAATGGGAGTTGATTAAAGGGGTAGTGGGAGTGGAGAAATGGGTAGTTAGATTGAAGAATGGGGTAGTGGGAGTGGAGAATGGGGTAGTGGGAGTGGAGAATGGGGTAGTGGGAGTGGTGAATGGGGTAGTGGGAGTGAAGATATTGAAATATTCCGAAATATTGTTCGTTAATCGCCATTATGTAAACAAACCCCATGCATTTGCTTTGTATATTTGATAATGCTTTGTACGCGAAATTAATATTATATTTTATACATGTTGGAACCAATTAGATCTGGTTTTTATTCTTCGGGTTTTTACAGTTTGTGATTTTGTAAATGTATTTTGTACAGTGTATTGCTTTAAAATTAACGGTTTCACTGCTAATTGTACCGTGAATTTGACTGATTTTTTGATTATTTTTATTAGGTAATCTGTCTACTAACGGTACGTCCTTACTGCATTGCCAGTAGACCGGCTTGCCGATTCCAAATCCTTACTCTACTAGGAACACCTCTTGCATTAACACATGGAATTGGTTAATGAACTATTATTTGATTGGACGTTGAAATCATGTAAGGAATGGGTAGGGGGGTCGAACTATTGTAAGGGTTTTATATAGATTTATACTCAGTTGGCAGGTATAAAATGTTCCAAACGTTGTACGGAATGGACAAATTGGGTGAAATCGTGTAAGGGTTATTATACCAACAGTATTACAAGAGTACACTTAGACTAACATACGTGATATTATTATAGGCAGTAGAACACGTTCTACTGCCCATTGCCTACTCTTGTGCTAACCGCCTCAACTTAATTTGGCGATTATTAAAGCACAATTTAGGTATTAATTCAGTACATTTATAGAGAAATATAAATGAAATTAGCACAAATACATATTAAATTTAAATGATATCAAGAAACGGCAAATTCATGTTCGTGTTTTATAGAAGTTTGCCACCGTAAATTAATATGCTAAGGTTTTATTATAAAAATTACGTAAGTAGGGCTACATACTGGATAAAATCGGTTGAATATAAGTAAACTTGTGTATTTAATTTACCCTATCTAATTACGATTGTACATTAATTATTGTAATAATTATTGTATACTGTATGATGGGTTGTTTTAGTACACAACGCCATATATCGTAACAAGCCCCATGGAGAAAATAAGCATAATGAACAGCCAATGAATTTCGAGAGACACCTCCTAAAGGAAACTGCCCTTGAAGGTGCCGATAATCTCGCGGAAGTCACGGGGGATTGGGAGTTGTGGCGGTGCAACTTTGTTGATAAGCCGGCATATCATTCTTAACGCACGCTGCATTGGGCTTGCCAATTGTGGATTGCATGGTGGTGACAAAATGTTTTTGTTAAGCTGGCATAGCATCATAATGTGCAGTTTCAATGCAGCAGGCCGATTATAGTAGTAGTTGCTTAGGAATAGTCGGTCTGCTATTCGTGTGCATCGAACTGTACTATCGCGAGGACGAGTAGCTCTTACATTAAACGGATGCGTGCTGTGTTGCTGGCCAACCTCATGTGGTACTGATAAGATTTAATGCGCTAAAAAACGCTCAAGAAACCGGTCGATAAATGTAAATGCAAATCGAACAAAAAATGCTAAAGGATATTGCAAAAATTATGAGTTTATTTCATTGGAGCTTTTTATGTTTACATATTGTGAAATGCTTTTACAATTTAAAGTGAATGAATTTCAATATTTATGTAAGCGGATTCAATTCCCTACACCATCCACCGAAAATGGGACCAGTGGCATTTTACCAATATAGTTGGCGATGCGAGATTACCAATAAATAATCTCGCCTCATAACCAACTCGGGGGGGGGGGGCGACACACGCCCTAAGCCACAGAGAGAGGTGAGAGGTCAAACCACCTCAGAGGGACAACCCAGCTAGCGAGGCGAGCATCAGGGAGTAACACCTACAGGGAGTGGCGAAGTGACAATTAGTATATAAGCCAATAGCGGGCAGGGAAGCACGTGGGGAAGGATAGGAGGGCATCCATTGGGTACCAAAGGCCACAGTAGCATAGAGGTGAAACCAACATGTATCAACCATATAGTTACTCTGATTACTGATTTACCGGTCAGTTCAATATCACACAGTTGCGGACCGGCATAGTTTTGACCGTCATTTCATATGTGCTGCTGTCGTCATTTATGCTATACTGATTATTGTTACTATACCTGTATACATCTGACTGTGCTATTATTTCTGAGATTATTAATACTGAGAAACAAACTCTGTTATTTTCCCCAACGGCCTTCGGCTAAAGATATTAGCTCAGCAGCCCAGCAGCCAAGTGACGCGTACAATCTTACCCGGTCGGGATCTCAGACTCGATCCCGTCACAGTCAAAACTTCCAACAACAGCTGTGACCACAACCTGAGGAGGAAAGAGGCCCAAAGATGAGCGAACAGACAACCCGAGAATCGGAGGGAGAAAGAACGCTGCCGTAGACCCCGGATGACACCAACCAAACGATCCGAGAGGCCGCAACGAGAGGATACTGGCCCGCCACCCCAGACTCGCCAGCGAGGGACAATCCGGATACCCATGCGGAGGGCGGCTGACAACAAGGAGGGAAAGTCAACGAGGAGTCGACGCGAGGTGACGATGGCGGTCGGAGTACCGACTACTACTACTAGGATCGGCATTCTGCATTGCAGCTGCATTTTTAAGAATGCTGTGCCGGCTTGTCAACAAAATTGCACTGCCACAACTCCATATCACCCATGACATTTGCTAGATCATCCGCATCTTTAAGGCCAGTGTCCTTTAAGATGCGTCTCAAGAAAGTCATGGGCTGTCCACCATGCTTATTCACTCCATGAGGCTGCCAAAGTACAAGATTATGCACTGGCTGGTCCTCACGGCGAAAGCAATGTCCTGCAAAGCGGAGGCAATTTTGTTCTAGTGTCAAGCTTGGGGGAACCAATGAGACACCTCCAATGTTATATAGTGTCTGGTTGGAGATGTGTGCATTGTACTTGACACAATGAACCCGGCGTAGCATTCTTGTGAATGTGCCATCCAGAGATTTGGTGTCCTCAGAAGTTAGAGCCCAGCATGGACTCCCGTAGAGGAGTACTGGAACTACTGCTGCTCTAAATAATCGGACCTTAAGTTTCCGATTAATTCTCGGTGACTTCCAAATCCTGGAAAGCCTATTCAAGGCTGCCCATGCCTTTCCCTTACGTATTCGAAGGTCCTCACCTGACTTCCGGATCCATGATCCCAGGTAACAGAAGTCGTCCACATGCTCAAGCATACCATCCTTTGAGCTTATGCTCATCCGATCAGAGACTTGCTGAGGACTTTCAAAGTTAACGGTCAGAATTTTGGTCTTTCTGGAGTTAATAAAAAGACCAACACTAGAAGCAGCATGTTCTAATGAGCTGAGGAGCCGTTGGGCTCCCTCTAATGATTCTGAGAGTACTCCTAAGTCATCAGCAAAGTCTAGATCAGTTAGGTACTTGGCAGGATTTCCTCGACTTCTGGAGCCAGTAGGTGGAGTTATCATCACCCCATCATCATTATGATGATCTAAGGACATGCGTAGAACATAGTCAACCACAATAATGAACAAGAATGGTGCAAGTGTGTCTCCTTGGAGGACGCCCCATAACACTTCAAATGGTTCTGTGTCACCATCTACAGTAGACACAAATGTTGTCGAACCATCGTATACTGATCTGATTGCTGCAATAATTTCATCAGGAATCCCATATAATGAAAGTATGCTGAACATACGTGAGCGAGAGACTGAATCAAAGGCCTTGAAGAAGTCAACAAAGATAACAGCCAGATGCCTGTCTTTCTTTTTTGATAATTCTTCAATTATCCTTCTAAGTGCCAAAATGGGCTCCATGGTCCCACGACCTTTACGGAACCCATTCTGATTTCCACGGAGCAGTCTCTCAATGGGATCCCTAATGCGATTTAATAGAATCCTATTGTATAGCTTTGCAGCAATCGAGATCAATGAGATTCCCCGGAAAGAACCATAGAGTGTTAGGTTGCCCTTCTTGGGAACTGGCACCAACTTATTTGTTTTCATTTCTTGTGGGACTCTTGTTGTTCGGTACATGTCTACTATGATGGGATAGATGAGCTTTAAACACTCAGGTATTTTAAAGACCTCAGGGGGAACACAATCTACTCCACTGGCACGATTGGTCTTAATGCTCTTTGCAGCAGCCTTCACTTCTGCAAAGGAGATATCGCCAATGGGAATATCTGGGAGTACAGACTCAGACACTTTTACTTCTATAAAGTTATCAAGCAATACCCTGTCGTTATTGAGGAGCTTTTCAAAGTGGGCTTTCCAACCATTGAGGCGATCGGCTGGTGATTCAGCCTTAACCTTGGTGGTTGGTTGGCTTTTCCGCCCAGTAAGCAGATTGATTGAGGAGTACCGAAGTAGCCGGCCAACCACAGGCCGAGGGCGACGAACAGCCCACTGGAACGGTGACGGTGGGGCCGACAGGACGATGCCGGACGAGGTGGGAAGGTAGAGTCAACGAGGAGGACGTCGGGAAGAGTGATCACCTGCGACGGGCGTACAACGCCATGAAGAAGATACTAAAGGTCGCCAAAGAAGGGAGAAAGGTAGACCAGCCTAAACTATATCAGAGGCTAGGTGAGTCCAATAAACATTTCTGTTATTTAGTCCGTTTTGGACAAGGGGAACGGGTAAGTGAGAGGGCGAGGGGGTCGCCACGGAACTGTTTGAATTGTGGCGGTCCGTGGTGATGGAACCAGAGGTGGTGTACATAGGGCCTTACTTAGTAGATGCCAGGGGAATTAAATTAGTGGGATGGGCGGACCCGTACGACGGCGAATCCGAGGTTAACCCCGAAGATTCAGTGTCGTCGGTTTGTAGGAACCCCAGCGAACGGTCGAAAATTACTAGGACAGAGAGGCGATGGGAGTCCGTCGCGACCGTAACTGCTGCATCCTCCGTGAAAGCAAGACGGGTGTTAGAGATAGATCTGGCATGTCAATTAGACATTGTTGCGCTAGATCAAAAGGAACAAGAAAGGCAGTTGGATGAGGGAACTGCATTACTAGAGAGGGAGAGAGAATTAGCGAGAGAGTGCAAAGAGATGGCCGAGAGGGTGGCGAGAAACTATAGGGAGCGGGAGGAGGGAACGTAGCTGCCGATCGAGAATATGGTAGTCGCGGGGAGGACTTCTTGGAATACTCGAGAAGATTAAACTTCAGTCCGGAAGGACACAGGCAGACTGCAGGACATACTGTAGGCCTTACTGCACATACTATAGGCCATGCTGGGAGAGAAGGTGTCGACGATAGGGTAGCGCGGATGGCAGGATTAAACCCGGAAGTCGTGGCGTACATACCGGTCAGTAGGCAAGAAGTGGATAGGCCTATACCGGTACCTGCACACCAGTATGACTATAACATGCAGGGATATAATATATACCCAGGGGAGGGGGGGGGGTATTGCCGATAGGTGCGTGGGCCCTAACTGTTGTATATGTATTAGGCCATGGTTTTATCTGTCTGTATGTGTAACTTATAGGTATGGAATAATCTATCTATATATATAGCGGTACCTAAGTTGAGAATATAATACCAGCCCATTGTCCAAGTATAGTTGATCATGCATCGATCGAAATTGTTGAACATATATTGGTGCTTTGTTTAGATTAACGAAATCAGTAGATTTTGCTTGTATTAGGGATTGATAATCTTCATCTTGTTCAGCCGCTTTCTGTAATTCTTTAATTAAGGGATCTGTGCAATAATTTTCTTCTGTTAGACTAATTAATGCAATATGTGTCGATGAATTTTGGGGAGGTTGGGTGTCTTCGTCATTGCCATTGGAAGGATTATCTACTGGAGCCCGGCTGAGAGCATCGGCAATTGAGTGATTTTTTCCTTTACACCATGCCACGGAGAATTGATATCATGATTGTAAATCAGATTTAATTCGTTGGAGGCGTGCGTTTTCGATTTGACCAATTGTATAATTATTGAATATAGTCAATAGAGGGCGATGATCAGTGACAACTACAAAATGGGATAAGCCTGCCACATATAGGTTACACTTAGTAATTGCGTATTTCATGGCTAAAGCCTCTAGTTCAATCGTCGAATATCGCGATTCTGCATCGCTCAAATATCTGCTTCCGCATAACACTAATCGCCATTGAGAACTATGTTTTTGAAGCAGAACGAACCCCAGACCGTATAGTCTTGAAGCATCTGTCTCTATATGGGTTTCTTTACTCGCATCAAAATGGGCTAAAATTGGGGAACTTGTGAGTACTTTCTTCACATCCTGAAATGCGATAGAGTGATTTTCTAGCCAGATGTATTCATTACGTGTTTTCAGCAAGTCACGTAATGGTATTGTTACCTCGGATATTTTATCATTGAAGTTCCCCAGCTGATTGACCATTCCCAGAAATGATCTCAGTTCACTAATATTTCGGGGTTCCGGAAAGTCTATGATGGCCTTTACTTTATCGGGTACGACCTCTATGCCATCAGTTGATATGATAAAACCTGCGAATTTAACACGATGCAGTGCTAACTTAAACTTACGTTGATTGAGAGTTACACCAAACTCTCTGCATCTTTCTAAGAGTTCTTCAACACGACGAATATGGGTATCAAGATCTTTATCGACTATGAGAATGTCGTCTACTATCTTATGGATATTCTCAATTCCATCGAATGCTAAATCTGCCCTTAGATTAAAACTATCCCCTGTGGCAATGTAGCCCATTGGGGCACGGCAATATCTAAATCGCCCCCAGGGTGTTATAAATGTTGTATAATCACAACTATTTTCATCCAGTGCCAGTTGCCAATACCCATGCACCGCATCCACTTTCGTAAACCACAAAGAATTCTATCTCTGATACCACATCAAATGGTGATTTTGCATTATGTACTGGGCGTTTTACTTGGCAATTTAATTTTGTAAAATCTGCCGTTATTCGTATCCCTCCACATGGTTTAGGTACGCAGACCATGGGATGACACCAGGCCACTGGCCTGTCTCCTATTCGCTCAATAATTAATACCTGCTTCCAGCATATTATCGATGGATTTCTTTGCCTCTTCACGATAGGAGAATGGTATTGTTCTAGCAGTATGAACTGCAAACGGTTTTGCATTTTCTTGTAATTCAATAGTCATGGGGGGCCCTCCCATGACTCGCAACTCACCTTTTGATTTAAATACATCAGAAAATTTTGACAATAATTCTGTTTCTGTAATTTTAATGAAATTTTGTTCTGAGACATTATTACAATTCAATTCTTGCTGTGATGCTGTAGAAGTTTGTACAGCAGGTACAATGTTAGGTAATTGTACTGGGAAGTTTTCATAAACTAAGCCCAAACCAATACATGCGCTAAGAGAAATATAAACATCCTTATCTGGAATATTTCTACAAAAAATAAAAGTTTCTTTGTGTTTCTGTGATCCCAACATAATAAATAAGTCAAAGCATCCAATCACGTCTAATTTGGATCCATTAACACCTTCAACAGTTTCATTAAATTTATTTAACTTTGATTCATCGATGCCAAGACTAGTTAACATTGAAATACCAGCTACAGTGGCCTGAGCACCAGTGTCGGATGTAATACATTGTTCGCCTAGGAATGTATTATTCAATGTATAAACGTTTACTGTAATTATTGGTTTCTTTCTAGAGCTTACCTGTTTATTACTGGTATCAGTTGGTGCTATTATAACAGCTGAACTTGATTTATTGTAGGATGAATTGCCACCTCCGCCTGTATTCCTAGTGGATGTTAGGCAGGCTCGATCAAAGTGTCCCTTCTTCTTGCATTTACGACAAGTTTTTCCTGAGGCTGGGCAAGGTCTCCCATATTGGTGGGGATAATTGCCACCGCAGAAATAACAAAGTTTCTTGGCTTGAATGTTTGTGCTTTCCATAGAGTGACTTTGTTTCCGTTCCTTCCATCTGTCCCATTTCCGACCCCTGCTCATGCTGCGACCTGAAATTTTTTGTCATGTTCTTTTTCTTGCCCTGATTTATTAATGTTAATTGTTTTTCCACCAGATGCTGATCGGAGTTTTTCATCATCCTGCTTTGCTGTCTCCATGTTCCGACAGAGAGTTAAGGTCTCGTCTAGGGTTAAAGCTGGCTTTTTACTCAATAACTCTTGGCGTACTTCATCGTCATTTATGCCACAGGTTATAAGTGTAGTGAGCCAATCGTCTTGAGTCATTGACGCTAATTCGGCGGTGTCAGCCAATTCGCGCAATTTTAAATAATAATCATCAAATAATTCTCGATCCTTTTGGGTTCGCCTTACCAGTTGAAAACGGTCTACTGCTACATTGCATTTTCCCTTTAAGTATAGTCGAATTTGGATGAGAACTTCTTTGAGAGTCATCTCAGTGTCCTGTGGGATTCTCATAATTGTTTTAATTCGTTCCAAAAGATCGGGAGAGCAATAAGACCAGAACATTGCTAATTGTTCCTATCTGGTGCGTTCGCGAAGTTTAACCACAGTTTCATAATTGGCCCAGGATGGTTCCCAACGTTTAAATGTTTTGTAGTCCACAGTATCCATTAAGGTGTCTGGGATTTTAGCAGTTGCTTTAACTGTATCTCGAGGATTTCTTACAGGGTTTATTGGATCCCCGTCTCTTGGAGTTCCATCAGTGCCTGAAGAAGAAGGAAGTCGAAGTGATTGCAGAAGAGACTTCATTTCTTCATCCCGGATTCGACTTTCCTGCTCCTGGTGCCTCCTGTCTTCTTCACGTTGTTGCAGCATGTGTGCAAACATCCTCTGCATCATAGATAGCGTATCCGAATCCTGTTCTACTGGATGTTGCCGGTAGGCTCCTCTTGAATCTTCCTTAGACATAGCTGTAATGTTATCGTGGTGTTTTTGTATTGCCACTTTTAGCATACTACACATTCGCGCTGTTGACTGTTTAGAATCCCACTGCATGGACAAAACATCGAATGCCGCGTGGATTTCCTCACGAGATAGCCGTTCTATCTCATCATTGGAGAGTTGGAGAGTCTCATCTAGCGTTCTCTCCATCATCAGTATAAGTTTACCGAACCGTAAGTGGCTTAGGCCTACTGTTTATGGATGTAGATAAATAGGCCTACTGGCATAGGCTACTAGGCTAGTCTGGCGGATTGGTCGGTAATTATGTATATCAACGTTCGCAAAGTTGGTACCGGTAGTGGAGAATCTGGTAGGTTCAGCAGTACGTTTTTACCGGTACCAGTATAGTGGTTATGTGAACAGCCCCCCTTATAGCAGGCGGTAGAGTATATGTAGATGATTTAAAATTAAAAGATCAGTAGAGTTCGAATATCTAAACACTGACTGCGCCATGCTGTGTTGTTGAACCATAGTTCATAAATAATAAGATAAGTAGTCTGACTGACAGACTGACTGATATATATATTCTCAACTTAGCTACCGGTATATATATAGATAGATTATTCCGTACCTATAAGTTACACATACAGACAGATAAATCCATGGCCTAATACATATACAACACTAACATGTTAACATCAACCCCAGCACCAAACATAACACTGGTGGGTGGGGGGGGGGGGGGGGGACGGGACAGGGTGACATTCCCCCATTGCAGTATCAGCAATACACTCAGCCAAGAACAAAAACCCCAAACCCCTCAGACCCAAATAAGTCGTGCAACATGGAGATATGGAGGGGACTGTTACCCCCGATGATATATCCAACGCAAGGAAAGTCGACGGGTCCGATGGGGGAACCGCACCCAACAGCAAGGGAGTCTGTATCACAACCATCGAGCGCGCTGGAAGTACAAGCGATGGGAATGGCACCACTCATCGACGCGCTAAAGACAAGGATCGAGCTACCGCCAGTGGAGCCGTTCAAATTCGATGGTAGTAAGCCGGAGGAATACATGCAATTCCGGCGTATGTACAGCAATGAAATACTAATGAAGAACTTGACACAGGCGGAGTGCCTTAAATACTTACAAGTCTACACAGGGGGGCCAGCATACGACATCGTGAGGCAATACCAAGGTATTGAAGGAGGATTCACGACTGCATGGCAAAGCCCTGGACAGGGAATTCGGGCATCCTGCGAAGATCATCCGACAAACCTTAAGAGGAATAACATCAGGCGGACTACAGGATAACCCTGTCAGCATTAAGACCTTCGCGAATAAAGTCGAAAAGGTGCTGATTGTGTTAAAGACCCTAGATGCACCTTACGAACTTAACACATCGAATAACATCACTACTGTACAATAGCGCAGGCACTACCGATCTGGCTGAGGAACAAGTGGAGAAAGATCGCCTTCTCCACCCAGGAGAAGAAAGATGAGGAGCCAGGGCTAGAGGAGATGTCGAACTTCCTTAATTATGAAGCAGAATTGATTACAGACCCAGTCTACAGCGAGGAGAGTTTGGGTAAGGTGCCGAAGGCAGAATGCAGCCAATCTAAACCAGAACATAGTTCGGCGGATGCATTTCCAAGAGTTAGACAGTTGCTACTGCATGTGGCCATGCAGGGGACTTGTAGTCTATAAGCAGCTGGGAGTAGGGCCACACCGTGGCAGGGACAGAAGCAAAACAACAACACAAACAAATACAATCCCAATACCCCCAGCAGGCCGAGTCCAAATAACCAAAACACTAAACCGGTAGATATGAATCTACGTGCGATACAAGGTATGCTACGACCCCAGCTACAAATGTGAATTGCATAGAGATGGAACCCATAAGACCATGGACTGTAAGCATTGTCAGGCGTTACTCAAACAAGTTCGCATAGCCTACGCTGATTAGAATGGACTATGTCATCGATGCGCGGTAGCAGGACACTGGAAGGATGAATGGCAGGAACCACTGATAGAATACGACGAGACTGATGAGACTGGAGGCCAGAGGCATTCTGGAGGCATTCTCACACCATTTGGATGGACGCTCACTGGCCCAATTAGGATGAGGATACCGTTTGGTGTGTCCGAGACATCAGGGTGCATGCTGTCCGGTACTGTTGAGGACATAGAGGAGAAACCAGAGACGGGCGATGGGGAGGTCCCATATGGGAAGCGGCCCGAGGAAGGACACCCGGAGTCGGGGATGGGTATGGATCTGGAACCATGCATAGTGGAGTGTGGTGACAGGGTGGAGGATAAGTCCAGAGAAATACCACCAATAGATGAGTGAGGAGAGGAAGCAACAGCAAGAGAGTGGGCGGAGGAGAATGGGTTCGACGCAGAGGACCTAGAGGCGATGGGATGGAACATAGATGTTCCGGGCGAGTATCGGTATGAGGATGGAGAAGAGTGGACGGCAAGACATCCGGAGAGATGTCCGTATCAGACGCCGGTCAGTTGAGAAGCATGCCGATGGGGACAAGGTCGAGTAGGAGGACAGGGTGGAAGCGGAGAAAATGTGGGAAGATTAGACCAAGGGCAGAGAAGCCGATGATGAAACGTGACCAAGGAGGCAGGGAAGTTGGAGGAGGCTTGTTATACACACACATGGGGATGGCAGAGTGCGAAGGGGCATTAAATGGTAAGCCATTATGCGTACCGAAGGATGACCGGGGGTCATCAGGGGCTTTACTGCCGGCGCACATATTGAGGGGGAGGCCAGCAGAGGTGGCAAATACCAGTGAGGATGACATGAAGGGCGGCATTCAACCGCCAAATGACGACAAGATGGAGGGTGGCATTTTGCTGACAGGGGACCATGAGGAGACTAGTGAGATGACGAAAAGACCGGATTTAAGGGTGGAGGAGAAAGGAAGGTCAATCCCAAAAGAGTTGAAATTGACAAGGAGAGTGGGCCGAAGATTAAGAGGACCTACAGGGGCGCATTGGGAGAGTTGCCTGCTGGAAGAATCGCCCTTAGGTTGTTGAGTCGTCCAATAAGTTGGACTGAGGGGGGTGGGAATGTGGGCGAGACGCCCTTCCCACACACAAAATAAAAAAAAAATAAAAAATAATAGATAGATGGTAGATAGATGGTAGATAGTAGATAGAGATAGTGGATAGATAGATGGTAGATAGATGGTAGATAGTAGATAGAGATAGTGGATAAATAGATGGTAGATAGATGGTAGATAGAAGATAGTAGTAGTGTACATAGTACCGTATAACCTGTGGGTACTGAGGGCACCACGTGGGGAATTGAGGGGTATGTACGCATACCATAGTAGTAGGGTACATAGTAGTGTAGAACCTGTGGGCACTGAGGGTGCCACATGAGGAATTGAGGGGTATGTACGCATACCATAGGAGTAGGGTACATAGTACCGTAGTACCTGTGGGCACTGAGGGCGGCACGTGAGGAATTGAGGGGTATGTACGCATACCGGAGTAGTAGGGTACATAGTACCGTAGAACCTGTGGGCACTGAGGGCGCCATGTGAGGAATCGGGGGGTATGTACAGTACACATACCGGAGTAGTAGGGTACACAGTACCGTAGAACCTGTGGGCACTGAGGGCGCCACGTGAGGAACTGAGAAGGCAGATAGGATAATAGCACAGGCAGGGGGGGGAACATAAATAAATAAAATAAAATTAGGGGAATATTAGCACGAAGGAAAGAACAAGGTAGGAGGTAGGCCATCATTGATTTAAACCGTAGTCAAGTGCAACATTTTTCCAATTAGCTACTGGGATTGGGGACTAATTGACTAGAACAGCAGGACGAGACTTAGACTAACATGGTGCACACATGTGTGGGACCCGATAAGTGTGTGGAGAGTGAAAACGAAAATGGGGGAATGGGGGAAGTATGGGGAGGAGGTGTTGGCATGTGAGGGAGTGAAAGGAGTGCGATTAAAGTGTGGGGGGCAAGCACGGATGAGGATGAGTCCCAAGGGACTGGTGAGAGAGGAAGGGACAGCAAGGTCCGTGAAGAAGATTTGAGGAAGGTTAGATAAAAATTGTGTGGAGAGAGAGGACAATGATCTCAAACAGAGACACCAGATACCTTGGTGCAACATAGCTCGCGATTGGACCAAGGATGGGTAGTACCAACATACCCATGGGGGCCGGTCTGGAAAGCCGACCCCGAGATGAAAACACCACCCCACATCCAATATTAGATTGGATTCCAGCGGAATTGAAGCGCACTTGAGGTTGATGCTATCTTCTCACCGGGAAGATAGCGGGGGGGGGGGGGGGGGGGAGTGTAAGCGGATTCAATTCCCTACACCACCCACCGAAAATGGGACCAGCATGAGGCTAGCATCAGGGAGTAACACCTACAGTGAGTGGCGAAGTGACAATTAGTATATAAGCCAATAGTGGGCAGGGAAGCACGTGGGGAAGGATAGTAAGGCATCCATTGGGTACCAAAGGCCACAGTAGCGTAGAGCTGAAACCAATATGTATCAATCATATAGTTACTCAGATTACTGATTTACTGGTCAGTTCATTATTACATAGTTGCGGACCGGCATAGTTTTGACCGTCATTTCATATGTGCTGCTATCGTCATTCATGCTATACTGATTATTGTTACTATACCTGTATACATCTGACTGTGCTATTATTTCTGAGATTATTAATACTGAGAAACAAATTCTGTTATTTTCCCCAACGGCCTTCGGCCAAAGATATTAGCTCAGCAGCCCAGCAGCCAAGTGACGCTTACAATCTTACCCGGTCGGGATCTGAGACTCGATCCCGTCACAATTTAAAATATACCAATGAAACAAAAATTAGAATCTATTCGATCGGAAAAGTCAAGGAGAAAAATGGTGTGTAAAACGATTCCTTATACAACATTATTTCCACTCTAAATATATGTATACTGCTATTTGTGTATATTTTTACTGTCACCTGACAATGAACCGTTTAATAGGCACATAGCCCTTACATGATTTCACCCACTTTCTCCCTTCCTTACAGCGTTTGGAACCTTTTCTACCAGCCAACTGAGTATAAAACCCTTACACTAGTTCGACCCCTCTTTCCATTCCTTACATGATTTCAACGTCCAATCAAATAATAGTTCATTAACCAATCCCAGGTGTTAATACAATAGGTGTTCCTAGTAGTGTAAGGATTGGGAATACGCGACCAGGTCCTTATAGCTTGCAATCTCACAGTACTGCTATATTCATACCTGTATATTTGAGTAGGCCTATATGGTAGTAAGTCCGGATTACTGCCATGGTATGTATGGAAAACATATAATATCAAAATTATATTGACACAGTTCGGGTAGGGTGGGTTGACCTCAGGTGACTAGTGAAATGAATAACAACAGTTTTTAGAAGCTTTCTCCCAACAGGGCTTTCCATAATTACCTGAAGAAGCCCTGTTGGGAGAAAGCTTGTAATAACTGTTGTTATTCATTTCACTAGTCACCTGAGGTCAACCCACCCTACCCGAACTGTGTCCATATGACTACCAAGGTGACGAGAGCGCGAGAATTCCTCCTTAAATATCAGAATTATAGTGAACTATAAGTATAATAAGAGGTAACCTTCTGTATCAGTTAAGCAGTACTGCAGTATATCAATTTAACACCAAAACCAAAATATAATGGGTATGGGGCGAGCCATATAATACAATAGCACCGCTATATGCGAATACACAAATGAGTAATTCAATGCCTGTGAGACCCAATATTTTATTCATAATATTTTTCAATTTTTAACTTATCTACTTACAAGCTGTTAATAAGCATCGTATCCGTACATTTAGCACTCTACTTATATTGCACTATACTATACTATTTAGCAATATACTTAATTCTTTATTTTTTGAATATTTTCTAGATATCAATAGAAACGTTGTTATCTTCAGGTACCCTAAACAATATGAATACCAATACTTTCCTAAAATCAACATTAATCTTATGTATTCCTGACTATAGTTAAATATTCGAGAATATTAATAATAATTATACTCATTCAACGCCTAGAATTACAAAATTAGGTTAAGGTTATAATTAGTTAGAGTTTAGATAGGTAGGTAGCATTGCTTGAGATATTTTGAGAAAGTCCTCTTTGTGTTTTGATTTTTTATAATCACTGGGATTGCGTTCCATATGGATGGGCCCAAAAAACTCATGGATCCTTGTGTGGAAGAAAGTCTAACAAGGGGGGTGTAAAAATTGAGTTTAGTTGCAGCACGAGTAGCGTAGCCATGTACTGTTGATGTTTTAGAAAAGAGCTGACCAAGGTCAGAGTTCGGAGGGATGGAGTTAGTGTGAATGTCGAACATAAACAAGGATACTTGGTGTTTAAACAATAAATCAAGGGGGGAATATGTTGAGAGATTTATATAGTAGGTTGGAGGAAGCTTGGGAGTTTGTGTTTATCTTAAAAGAATCATTTAAGACATTGCAGTGGCTTTTAAACCAAGCCTGGAAAAGATTATGATTGTGATTTCAAGATTATGTACTATGCTGCTGGTCCACTTCTTTTCTATCCTGTCAATCATCAAGTTGTATAGAATGGACTACACTCGGCCTAACATTAGCATAATGTGCAGTTCAGAATGCAATAAATAAATCAGCGTGTTTCCTGAACTATCTTAATACGAGGTATGGAACTACAGTAACCATGGTACTAAACTTGTCACGCTCTTATAACACAAACACATACAGGTACACTTGCCATGGATTCGTTTCCATATTTCTGTATTAATTATTGATAACGCAAATTACTAGTGTGTGTATGGGATGCCCTTTAGTCCTTTCGTATATTAACGATACTATATGCAATTTGTGAGGCAATCATCACTTTACTCGATATACTGCCTGCAGTTACTGTTTAATACAAATTTACTCCATACTATACACAAGATAGAGTACAATGTGGTCTGCTTATGTAACTATTTACATTCTGGCAAATTTTGCTACATCAGTGTCATATTGTGGATTGTATATCAACTCTTTCTGCACTAACCAGACTTCACTTGGTGTGTCTACCAAAGCATCATCATTGAATGAATGCAGCATTGATTGCGAACATAATAACCGCTGCTGGTCCTTCAACTTCACTGACGACAGATGCGAGATATTCGAAGAGGACTGTCTCGCAGACATGGCCAACTGGGATACTGAGGTTCTTGGGAACCGATGGATAAGAAAGAAAAAAGGTAAGTTAGAATATTTTATGTTGTGAAAATAATTTCTATAGTGGACTCGACATTCTGCAGGATATTTAAAACAATACAATGTCTACTATCTATGAAATATAAGAAATTCATGATCTTACAACAGTTCTATCATTGAAGTTAAGTTTACGAAGTAAGCGAGCTTAGCCAAATGGTTACGGACAGCTTTTTCAACCATTTGCTTGACGGGCGGTCGGACTGTCTGCCGGATTGTCTGACTGTCTGTGTAGTAAAGTTGATGCCGTTATTCCCGACACCAAGGGGGAAAACGCCGATGCTGGAGGCGGAATTTTCAGACCACTTTATCCCGGCCAGTCACCGTATATTGGGAGTGGAGAAGGATATTACCTGAAATGCACAATTGCGGGTAGAGAAAAAGTTTCATTGGTTGGATATAATCTTTAATGTAACTTGACTCTGGTTGAACTCTGATTGAGAATAATTTGGGCTTCCCCACACCAATATACCAAATATTCACAATAATACACAAATATAAATTCCTACAGTAAATTATTTAATTCCCCACTGTTCGCTTTCAGATTTTGACCTAACTAATGTTCCCCATTTTCCCTCGGTCCTAGTCCTGGTACCGTAGTGTCAGTGTCGGTCGATCCTTCGCATGTCCGTCCCACCCTTCCTGAACCGTGACGGGATCGGTCATCAGGAAAGCAGTACGGATTAGCTAGGGGTCTGTCGGTTCATCACAGGGTCCCAACCACCTAAGCTTTCCGAATCCTTTTCAGGCTCGTAATCGCGTCGGTAGCCAAGAACCTGCTCCGAATAGTCGGTAGGCCAGTAGAGTCCGGTACTCTGTCTTTCGACCCTGTTGCATGTCCGTCCCACCCTTCCCGAACGCTAAAGGGATTGGTCATCAGGAAAGCGGTACGGCTTAGCTAGGGGTCTGTCAGCCCGTTGTGAGTGCCAACTGTCGGAGCTTTCCGAGTCCTTCTCAGGCTCGTACTAATGCCAGTCGTGGAACCTACGCCAGGAAGTCAGTCCTCGTCGAACCCTTCCTTTCCGTCTGGTCAGTCGATCCTTCGCAAGTCCCCAATGCGAAGACTCCTCAAGAGTACCTTTCAGGCTCAGTCATAGCCAACATACCGGGAACCGCTTAGGATCTGTCAGTTCCCATCACAAGGGTTGTCTAGGCCTCGGAACAAGGACTGCCCTTAGCGGTTCCTGGCCATCAGCGGCGATTACGAGCCTGAAAAGGATTCGGAAAGCTTAGCTGGTTGCAACAGGGATTTGCGACGGGAACTGACAGATCCTAAGTGGTTCCCGGGTCATTGGTTACGACTGAGCCTGAAAGGGACTCGGGCAGAGTCTTCGCATTGGGGACTTGCGAAGGATCGACTGACCGGACGGAAAGGAAGGGTTCGACAAGGACTGACTTCCTGGCGTGGGTTCCACGACTGGCGTTAGTACGAGCCTGAAAGGGACTCGGAAAGCTCCGACAGTTGGGATTCACAACGGGCCGACAGACCCCTAGCTAAGCCGTACCGCTTTCCTGATGACCGATCCCTTTAGGGTTCGGGAAGGGTGGGACGGACATGTGACAGGGTCGAAAGACAGAGGACTGGACTCTACTGGCCTACCGACTATTCGGAGCAGGTTCTCGGCTACCGACGCGATTACGAGCCTGAAAAGGATTCGGAAAGCTTAGGTGGTTGGGACCCTGCAATAAACCGACAGACCCCTAGCTAAGCCGTACCGCTTTCCTGATGACCGATCCCATCAAGGTTCGGGACGGACATGCGAAGAAACGACCGACACTGACACTACGGTACCGGGACTAGGACCGAGGGAAAATGGGGAACATTAGTTAGGTCAAAATCTGAAAGTTAAGCGAACAGTGGGGTAATTAAATTATTTACTGTAGGAATTTATATTTATGTATTATTGTGAATATTTGGTACATTGGTGTGGGGAAGCTCAAATTATTCTCAATCAGAGTTTAACCAGAGTCAAGTTACAATATAGATTATATCCAACCAATGAAACTTTTTCTCTACCCGCAATTCTGCATCTCAGGTAATATCCTTCGCCACTCCCAATATCCAGTGACTGGCCGGAATAAAGTGGTCTGAAAATTGGAATAAATGATGAAATGTGGAATAAATGATGAAATGTGGTAATAAATGATGAAGTGTGAAAGAAATAATGAAATGTAAAATGAATAAACTATAGAAATGAAAAAAGACAAAAAAAGTATAAAATGTAGAATGGAAAAAGAATCTAAAAAAGAAGCGGACATAAAAAGTCAAAAAACTGGTTGGATAATAATGTATAGCTATAGTAACTGTAAATACTGAATGTAGTAACAATAAGATGATAGATGCCTATATAGCAATAACATTAACTATATTAAAAATAACTATTCTGCAGTCGCTATAGAATCAGACTTTCTGGATTTATAATTAACTGAATTAATTTTTAACAGACGTAATTTACAATTTGGACCCGAATCGCCAGATTCTTGGTGAATTAAGTAATACAATTGATTTATTGGAGTATACACAACCTGGATCTCCTAGTTTTGATGTGAAATGGAACAACCTATTGAGCGAGAATGTGCGAGTCATTCGTTTCTCCAGGAGGGAGGTACCGGATTCCCGTAACCTGCAGACGCTCCAGTTCACCGACGCAAGTACGAGCCTGAAAAGGACTCAGAACGCTGAGGTAACCGGAGGAGGAGAGTTGTCGTTCTGGGATACGTTTTGGCAAAGCATTTACAAATCCCGGTGCCTAATTTACGACAACGAGGGCAATGCGACGCCGACTCCAAAGGCGGTTACAATGGCGCGATGTCAGAGTTTCATTGACGACAAGAGTACATATCTCGCACACTGGGAAACCTGGCGGAATGTACGGCGATGGTGCGAGAGGAATGTATGACAGTCATCCAAAACCGAGACGACTATAAAGAGAAATACGGGACGAAGGAGTACGGTCGGTCGCTAATCGTTGTCCTCGGAACCCTAGACGGATTGGTACTGATATGTTGAATCTTCCCGACACCCCAACAGGAATTACAGACAGCCGGGGCAATCTGGCTACTACCATCGGCGATCCAACAGGTATTGTCAGATATAAGTCAGATATAAAGGCGGATCTCCGGAACAACTACACCAATGCTCCGTCCGGAAGGAATTGTAGAGAGGACATTAGTGCGATCAGCCACTTCATCGACAACCAAACCCTGCTGGCCTGGTTACTGGCCACGGACTTTATGGGCGGGTTTAAAGAGGTGAGACAGACTAAATCCGGTATCGGCTACCTAGCAGTGCAAAACGGCGGTTTAGATTTTAAACCACAGAAATTCCCGGACTACAATAAAATCTACGGCGTGCATCCGGATTTAGCGATACAGCATGAGCGGGAGAACTGTTGGAGGGACGTAGAGAGGAAGTGGATGATCCACCAATGCTGGTATGATCCGGATCGACGAAACTACATCTACGTCACGATGGAATCGTACACGGTTGCCAAGTTTATCTGTAAAACGCTCGATAAACTCATTAGCGCGGCCCCCAAGTGCTTCATAGATTACGAATGGAACGAGGTGATCGACCACGCGTTTAAGGCAGTGCAGAATATCCCACCGGGAGATACCAAGACCCTAGACTTAATCGAATCCTGGGACCTGCACGGACCATTCGATATCCCCACGATTACCGATCTCCTTGGCGCAGAGGAACCTATAGTATCGTCGGAAGGAGAGGAGTTATGGAAACACGAAGGCATTCTGCTATCCACACCAAAACGTCAACTCGAACCGGAAATCGCCTACGGATCAGCCACTAAACGTATCGCCGCGACTGAGCCTGCGACGGAATCTGGCGTAACCACTCCACTTGACTCCGGTAGTCCGGCGAGAGAGCTAGTTCCCACCCTCGCGCTTAGTGACTTCGACAATGCATGCAGGAGGTTATCTCCTTTCCCATTTCCTGGAGGAGAGCATTGGTCCACGGAAACTCCAAGTACCAGTACACTGCGACCCGATCGGCTATCCAAGTTACGAAGGGTCCTAGTATACCGCCAACCCCTGGAGACCTTCTTGGGATTCCTTCGGCGAATGTTCCGGCACCCCCGACAGATCCCGATCTTCTTAGGTCGGGAAATGCAATTCGACGTTTGCAGTAGCTGCGGTTCAGATCAGTGTCCTCGAGGAAACAAACAACGAGTTACCGAACCGTGTTTCCAAATCCTTGGGATACTCTATTGTCCATACTGCGCTACCCCGGGCCATGACGTAGCGGTTTGCCCGACACTTTATAGCATCTGTAAAACGGGCGGTTTCCGTGGGCATACAGCGCGCCCTCGATGCAACATTAAATGTCCTACCAAGGACGTTACTGCTGCCGGGAACATGGTTATGTTCGAGACGTACGCCAATGCACACATAAAGACCAGAGCGCGATTGAGTGCCCGAAACGTCGCACAGGAGATGGCGTGCGGATATTTCTCGTTCCCCGAATGCCTCCATACGGTAAAGACCTTACCTTTCCAATATGTGGATTTATTACTTAGCAGCGCTAATCTATTCGGCCCCTTCGAAGCGATCAGACGTCTATACTCGTATACGGAAGCGTTTGGAGACGGAGAATGGTTCCAGGCGGCTCGAACCACCGAGTTGGAGAGGAGAACAGATCTCATCTCGATACCTCCCCGAGGAAGGGCTGCCAGGAGGCAGGCAGGGGCGATGCTCACGTCGGCCAACGATGCTCCTCTACCCGCACTGGGGATAGATGAAAGTCGACGGGCGAAGAAAAGGAAAGCATATCAAAGCAGGAGATAGAAGACCAGGACATTTTATAGACACTTATTCGAACATTGATTTTTATACGTATGTAAACTGACTCTAGGACAAATTAATCAAGACTATGCAATAGTAAAAAATTGTGTTTTTTATATAGGGAAATGACCTACGCAAACTCGAACTACAGATAGACCTCACGAAGGTCATTTGGGGGGACTGCTCGCGATTTCAATTTATCATAAAGCGAGATACATATTTTTTGGATTTATATTTTATGAATGTGCCAATATCAGTAGTGGGTGCGGGAACATTAAATTTGGGCACATTCGATAGACTGGGGGCGATTTATGGGCGAATCTTGGGGCGACTTACGGGGCGCGGGAATCATATCAGATATGTAAGGGCCAGGGGTGGGAGGCAAAATCAAGCAATACTCTCAGCTGTCAGGGTTGCCTGATAGTTACTGAGGCCTAGACAACCTCCTTCTACTTCGGTAGTTGGTAACCCACTAGGCCTGGGGACAAGGACTGCCCTTAGCGGTTCCTGGCCATCAGCGGCGATTACGAGCCTGAAAAGGATTCGGAAAGCTTAGCTGGTTGCGCCAGGGATTTGCGACGGGAACTGACAGATCCTAAGCGGTTCCCGGTACGTTGGCTACGACTGAGCCTGAAAGGGACTCGGGCGGAGTCTTCGCATTGGGGACTTGCGAAGGATCGACTGACCGGACGGAAAGGAAGGGTTCGATGAGGACTGACTTCCTGGGGTGGGTTCCACGACTGGCGTTAGTACGAGCCTGAAAGGGACTCGGAAAGCTTCGACAGTTGGGACTCATAACGGGCCAACAGACCCCTAGCTAAGCCGTACCGCTTTCCTGATGAGCGATCCCTTTATGGTTCGGGAAGGGTGGGACGGACATGCGACAGGGTCGAAAGACAGAGGATCGGACTCTACTGGCCTACCGACTATTCGGAGCAGGTTCTCGGCTACCGACGCAATTACGAGCCTGAAAAGGATTCGGAAAGCTTAGGTGGTTGGGACCCTGCGATAAACCGACAGACCCCTAGCTAAGCCGTACCGCTTTCCTGATGACCGATCCCATCAGGGTTCGGGAAGGGTGGGACGGACATGCGAAGGATCGACCGACACTGACACTACGGTACCGGGACTAGGACCGAGGGAAAATGGGGAACATTAGTTAGGTCAAAATCTGAAAGCGAACAGTGGGTAATTAAATAATTTACTGTAGCAATTTATATTTGTTTATTATTGTGAATATTTGGTATATTGGTGTGGGGAAAGCCCAAATTATTCTCAATCAGAGTTCAACCAGAGTCAAGTTACATTAAAGATTATATCCAACCAATGAAACTTTTTCTCTACCCGCAATTCTGCATCTCAGGTAATATTCTTCTCCACTCCCAATATCCGGTGACTGGCCGGATACCATAAAGTGGTTTGAAAATTCCGCCTCCAGCATCGGCGTTTTCCCCCTTGGTGTCGGGAATAACGGCAACAAAAGTTATGATTTGGTTAATATAAGTCAGTATAATAATAAAACAAAATAAATGACAATGAAAATCACAATAACAATGAAACACCTTAATAAACAAACTGCCCCTAATATTCCCCAAAATCGGGAAAAAATAGTTTTTTTCTCTGTAAAATATTGTCAACCCGTATGGTTTGAATTGATTTTACTTTGATTAGATTAACATTCATGGTTCCTTGGTCATTTTTTGGCCATTCATTTTTTACATAATTTAACTTAATCTATATGATGGATCAATAGGGTTCAATTGATTTTACTTTGTTTATAAAGAAAAATCAAAAATACAAAATTTTTTGATGGAATTTATTAAATTTTATAGAAAAGCTTCAAAAAAATTAAAACTTTTTTGAGAAGTTTTTTTTCTCATGCAACAAATATTTATTTAATTTCATTCTAGTTAATTGGGCTGGTTTGTACAACTCACCGTGTCGTATTGGCGACATAAATCTCGGAGATGTTTCACTAATGGAACAGAAAGACATCCTCACTTTTACAGAATGCATGTCCAGATGTGGGGCGACAAATTGTATGGGCGTCGCCTGGGCCTGGTCTGAGGGAGATCTACCTGCCACATTATGTTGGTTTGACCTTCAAACATATTCGAACACAAAACTAAGGGGCATAGTTTCAACACATAGAGACAATATAGCGTTCTTTGAGAAGAAAGGAAATATTGACTTACAATGTTAGTTATGTTGGGGGCGACACAACTGGGCAACTGTTCGAGTTCCAGATGTGCATAGTGTGATATGTATATGTGTATATGATCTTCGTTTATTAGTAGTATTTGTGGTATTTTGCAGCTCCTGGTAGTTGTAGATTCTTTGCTTTCTGTATAAACCCTCTGATCTCTCGACTGAAACGATTTGCGGATGATGGTTTCATAAAAGCTCTTCACTTTCTTCTTCTGATGGATGACTCAGCTTTGTTAGCCACTACTCGTGCTCGAGCTTTAGAGAAATTGAACATTAATTTTATGAAGAATTTAACATGTCCAAGACGAAGTTCGTGGTAGTACTCATGAGTAAACTATGTTATTTTAATTCTTAAATAGCTGCATATGTATTGAAATTTTTGTTTATAGTTAGGCTTATTTGGAATTTATGATAAGATGTACCAGAAATCCTGCAACTAACTAACATATATATTTCAGGCATTTCTAAATGGCAGAAGTTAGATGGTTCACTTACATGGGTGAGTGCTGGCCAGGCTGGAGTTTGGGGTGTGGACTCGACTGGTCGTATTTTCTACAGAGAAGGGACATATGGATCCTGCAGTACTGGAACAAAATGGGTCATTATCGATGGTGGACTCGCCAATATTGCTGTTGGAAGCAATATTGTTTGGGGCGTTAATCTCCACTATCAGATTTTCTATCGAAGAGGAATCAGTCCTCAAAACCCAGCAGGTAATAATTGGCCAATGATTGCTGGTGGACTTAGCCGGATAACAGTAGATTCAACCAGTAATGGAGTCTGGGGTACCATCTATAACAAGGTTTACCAGAGAGTGGGTATAACTACCTCGACACCATCTGGAACATCTTGGTATGAAATCATTGGCGCGAGCATGGCTGACATCAGCTTCGGAGCAGCAGGCCTGTGGGGTATCAACTTAGGATATGCTCCCTACTACATGCAAGGCACATTTGGTTCAAATAACAATGTTGGTAGCTTTACAGGATGGGCAGCTGCAGATTGGCTAACAATTAGTTCTGGAGCAAATGGTGTTTTATGGGCAACAAAGACAAACCATGAAATTTACACAGCCACAGTGGAAGAAGGGTATATAAACCCTGTTTGGGAACGTGTAGATGGGGAATTGGAGCAAGTGAGCGTCAGTGATTGGAATGGTGCAGTTTGGGGAGTGGATAGTGCTTCAAAAATATGGTTCAAAAATGGAGTATGTGACTAAAGGTTAGTACAATTTATACAGAGAATTGTAATGTATGGTGGCCCTGAGCGGCCAAAAGTTTGTTTTTTGTAATCTTTTTTTTTTGTTCACCCGACTTTTGTAAACTCGTTCGAACGACTTTACAAAACTCGAGAAAACAAATCTAATTGGCTGGAGTGGTTTCTATACCAACAAACATCCAATCAAGTTTGTTTCCCCGACTTTTGCAAACTCGTTCGAACGACTTTGCAAAACTCAGGAAAACAAAAGTTTGTTCTTTGTAATCTTTTTTTTTTGTTCACCCGACTTTTGTAAACTCGTTCGAACGAGTTTACAAAAGTCGGGTGAACAAAAAAAAAAGATTACAAAAAACAAACTTTTGGCCGCTCAGGGCCACCATAGTAATGTAATAAGTTTGATGGTCGTGATTATTGTACTGCAGTATTATTATGAGATCGTAATAAATGTTAATAAGAACACAAGATAAGTTAACATACCGGATTTGCAACAAAAATGTAAATTCGTATGATTATAGTATAATCTTACAGTGACTGAAGTTAAGTATATTAAACTAAATAAAACACTATATGTATGGTGGTGATTATCGGCTGGTACTGAAGTGTAGTGCTGTGGGACCCAGCAACATAGCGCCCCCTACCGGGGGACCCAACAATTGTGACGGGATCAGGGATCCCGACCGGGTTGTTATAGTACGCGTCACCGTTCTGCTTGGGGATCGTGCTAACAGCTTTGGCCGAGGCCGTAGGGGAAAAACAATAAGAGTTTGATGTTGTCTTTCGATATTAGTAAAATACAATCGGTGATATCACAATATAATAAAACGCAGAAATACAGATAAATAGTTACCGGTATGGCGGTGTCGGTCAATAACTATGGCCGGTCTGCCCTAAACTGAATAACACATCTGATACACCAATCTAACATTCTGAGATAATATATGATTAATGCATTGAATATTGCTTCACCTCTTACTCTACTTTGGCCTTCTACCAAAATGGATGCTGTCCTGTTCCCTATCACGTGCTTCCCTCCCTTCTATTGGCTAATATACTACTTGTCACCTTGGCACTCTTTGGGAGTGTTTCGCCCGCACTAACTGTGCTCCCTCCGAGGTGGTTTGACCTCTAACCTTCCTTTCTGTGTGGCTTCGGGGCTTGTGTCGCCCCCCCCCCCCCCCAATGTTGGTTATGATACGAGATTAATATTGGTAATCTCGTATCCCCAACATATTGCTAAAATGCCACTAGTCCCATTTTCTGGTGGGTAATGAAGTGGAATTGAATCCGCTTACAACAATATAGCGCACCCTAAAGGAGTGTTAGCTTATCCAATTCCGCTAACATGAACCCACAGAGTGAGCCATAAAGCAATATTGGGAGCACGAGGTTGATTACCAATCAACCTCGTGTCAGCCCAGTAAACGGGGACAATAGGCCCCAAAGGAGACACACACAATAAGGGTCAGGGGCCAAACCCCTAACCGAGAGAGAACACAGGGAGTGAAGGGAAACACTCCAAAGGGTGCCAACAGGGATATCAACCAATCAGAGGGGGGCAAGGCATCGATTGAGTAGCAATAAGGCCACCGTGCAATATAACCAGTTACCAGTAATCATACCGGTCAGTTATTCAGTTTACTCAATCAGATCAGTAGGGTGGAACGGGGACTTCTGTCACCGTCCGCTACCGCCATTATATATTACCTATTGTGTCATACTATATTATATCAACTGTCAGACTATTATACCTTTATACATATTACCCAACATCAGAACTCTTTTACCTTTCACACACGGCGGGGACGCGTGGGCAGAAAACCCAAACGGATAAACCGGGATCCGTAGATCCCGTCACAGTGACAGAACTAGATCCGCCCAGCTGCCCTGACAGTGATAGACTGACACCAAAGGCGAGATGAGTCGAGAGAAAGGAACGACACCGCCGCGGACCCCGGACGACGATCTAACGATCCGCGAGGCCACGGCGAGACGATACGAACCCACGACGCCGGTCGATGCTACGCCGACCACGTCGACGCAGGTTGACGCCACGTCGATAACGAGCAACACGGCGAACCAAGGTGTGGGGGGTCGTCTACCAGGAGAGAGCGAGTCGAGTAGAGGAGACGAGTCGGGAGGAGAAGAGAAAGACGAGTCGACGCGGAGCGAGGGTCGACGAACCGATGTCGCCGGTCCGCCACAGGCCGAGGACGACGAACGGTCCACCGGAACGGCGACGGTGGGGCCGTCGGTACGACGTCGGACCCGGAGAGACAGAGGAGAGGTCGGCGACGAGGACGTCGGGGTTTCTGATCGACTTCGACGGGCCTACAACGCGACCCGGGAACTACTAAAGGAGGCCAAGGAGGGGGCGAGAATAGACGAGGTCAGGATGACAAAGGGACTAGGTGAGTCGGACAGATACTTTGATCACCTAGTGTGTTCTGGGCAGAGAGAACTAGCAGAGTTGAGGGCGTGGGGAGTTGCCTTCGAACTGTTTAAACTGTGGGAATGTGGGGGTATGGAACCTAGTGTAGTGTACATAGGGCCATACTTAGTCGATGCCAGGGAAGTTAAGTTAGTGGGTTGGAAGAGACCTGGGGAGGGCGAATCCGAGGTTAACTCCGAGGATTCGGTCTCGTCGGTCGGAGGAAGTTCCGGGAGGCGGGGGAAAGTTAGTGGGACGGAGGGGCGGCGGGAGTCCGTCGCAACCGATAAGTCTGCTACATCCTCCGCAAAAGAAAGAAGGGTGCGAGAGAGTGAACGCGTGGCGTATAAATTAGAAAAGGTTGCGACAGAGCAGAATGAGTTAGAGTGGCAATTGAGAGAGGAAACCGCATTCTCAGAGAAGGTAGGAGGCTTGGAGAGGGAGTGTAGAGAGAAGGCCGAGGAGTATAGAGAGAGGGCCAAGGAGTGTAGAGAGCTAGAGATGGGTGTAGAGAGCGAGCAGTTTGAGATGCTTGCGAGAGGGGCAGAGTTGACCGAGCAGAATATGCGAGAGAAGGGGATAAAGGATGAGCGCAGGCGGGATGATTTGCGTGCTCAGCTAGGGAGGCTTGCGCAATATCAAGCCAAACTTAAACGGCGCCGACTAGAACTGGCGCGGTTGGAAATGTCAGAGAGTGAGACCCCACTTACAAGCACCGGGCGAGAGAACCAGAACTGGTGTAGCCGTACGGGCGGGGGGGGTAGTAGTAGTACGTTAGAGACAGTTAATGTTAATAGTACCGTAGTAGATAACCATAATCCCTTTATTACAGGAAATAATATTTTACCGGGTAGTAGTAATTTAAATTTAAATACAAATATCCTAAATAATAATTTCAATTCAAACCCGCAAAATAATTCGAATAATAATTTAAGTTTAGAGAATAGTAGTGATCTAAGTAATTTAAATAATTTAAATAATAATCTCGTTTCAAATTCTAATAATTTAATTGATTTAACAAATAATATTGGGAATGGTGCTATTAATATGAGCGTGTCGGACGTACATAACCCGGCAGACGGTGGCCTGGTAGGCCACGTAGTTAGTAGGCAGGAAGTGGCAGGGTTGAGCCAACCCGACGGCGGCCTGGTAGGCCACGTAGTTGGTAGGCAGGAGGTAGCGGGGTTGAGCCAACCCAAGGTGGGCCTGATGGGCCACGCAGTAGTAGAGAGAGAGGCAGGGGTGAATAGACCCAGCCGTAGTAGAGACAGTGCGTCGACTAGAGAGGGGTGTAGAGACGAAGTAAGAGATATTGAAGTTAGATGTGGCGGGTGGGGGGGGGCTACGGGCGCCCCACCACATAAGATTAGTGGCGAGAGAGGGGGGGCAGAGAATGCCCCACAAGAGGGGTATAGAAGTGTAGTAAGAAATAGTGAAGTTAGAAGTGGCGGGTGGGGGGGGGCTGCGGGCACCCCACCGCGAGAGATTAGTAGAGAGAGAGGGGGGGCAGGGAGTGTCCCACAGCCGTCAGCGGATAATGCGAGGGCCGAAATAGGTAAACCGCAACAACCGGCGACGGAGAGTAATAGGGGGATTGCGAGTATCCCCAGCGGCGTGCGATCGAGCAGAGAGAAGCAGGTTGACGTCGCGAGAGGGCAGACGAAGCGTCGAGCCCGACCAGAAGAGGGAAGAAGAACAGTGGAGTTTAACCGGGAGGTCGACGAGAGACCTCACGAGCCGGAATACTACACAGAAAAGAGAAGAAGAGAAGATAGTAGAAGAAGTGTCGCCACGAACGATAGCAGTGCGAGGACGGATAACGGACCGTCGATAGTAGAGATGGAGTCAGGGAGCCAGTGGGGTCGAACTTCGGGAGATTGCCGTCGCCCCGGAGAAACGCACCGCACGCCAGGAAGGGGGTACAGGACGTACCAATACGAAGAAGAGAACAGGAGAGGGGATCGAGGGGAAACTTCCCGACGGGATATAGCTGCCGATCGAGAGTGCAGTAGTCGCGGGGAGATTCGAGATTCGCGAAGAATAAACTTCGGTTCGGAAGGGCACATGCAGACTGCAGGACATACTGTAGGCCTTACTGCACATACTATTATAGGCCATGCTGAGAGAGATAGAGTAGGCGATGGGGTAGCGCGAACGACGGGATTAAACCCGGAAGTCGCGGAGTACATACCGGTAGGTAGGCAAGAGGTAGGTAGGCCTGTATCGGTACAGCAGCATGACTATAATAATACACAGGGACATAACATATATCCAGGGGAGGGGGGAGTTATTGGAGATAGACGTATGGGCCCCAATGTATTAACATCAACCCCAGTACCAAACAAACCGGCTGGGGGGGGACAGGGTGACATTCCCCCATCACAATATCGACAATATACCCCGATAGGAGCGAGAATATCGAACTCCCTGGACGAGAGCAGGTCGTGCGGACAGTCACCACCACACGCGGCCATACAGGGGACTGCTAGTCCACAGTTAGGTGGTAGCAGGGCCACACCGTGGCAGGGACAGAAAGAAAATAACACCAAAAATAAACACAATCCCAATATACCCAGTAGGCCGAGTCTAGACAACCAAAACATTAAATCGGTACATATAAACCTAAGCGCGATACGTGAAGGACTATACAGGAAACGCTATAATCCAGGATTCCAATGTCAATTACATCGGGACGGAACCCATAAGACCAGGAGTTGCAAGTACTGGCAAGCGTTGCCCAAACGAGATCGTGTAGCCTACACAGACGCAAACGGACTATGTCATTGATGTGTGGTAAAAGGACACAGATCCGGAGAGTGTTGGAAAGGGAGACGATGTGAAAGGACTATGAGCAAACATAAGGGAGTCGGGAAAGTGGAAGGAGGCGTGTTGCATACACACGCAGGACGGACACAGTGCGAGGGGGCATTGCACGGGCAGACACCGCGTATACCGAGGGACGAGCGGGGGTCGTCGAGGGCCCTAATGCCAGCGCACATACGAAGGGGGAGGCCAGTAAAGGTGGCACCGAAGAGAGTGTGGCGAAGAGCTAGAGGACGTATAGGAGGGCAGCAGGAGAGTGCCTACCGGAAGAAGGGGCACGTGAGAGTTTTTAGTCGTCCAAAGTTTTGGACTGAGGGGGGTGGGAATGAGGGCGAGACGCCCTTCCCACGCACAAAATATAAAATAATTATTTAATTAAAATTAAGAAAATAATTAAATAATAGAGTAGGTAGAAGCTAGGTAGTAAGGGTTAGTTAGTTAGTCAGTTAGTTAGTTAGTTAAAGAGGGCACGTAAGTACCGCTAGTTAGAGAGTTAGTAGGTACGTAGTACCTAATCAGAGTTAGAGTTAGTAGGTACGTAATACCTAGTCAGAGTTAGAGTTAGAGGGTAGGTAGTACCGATAGAGTTAGAGTTAGTAGGTACGTAGTACCTAGTTAGAGTTAGAGTTAGTAGGTACGTAGTACCTAGAGTTAGAGAGTTAGTAGGTACGTAGTACCTAGAGTTAGTTAGAGAGTCAGTAGGTACGTAGTACCTAGTTAGAGTAAGAGTTAGTAGGTACGTAGTACCTAGAGTTAGTTAGAGAGTCAGTAGGTACGTAGTACCTAGTTAGAGTTAGAGGGTACGTAGTACCTAGTTAGAGAGCTAGTAGGTACGTAGTACCTAGTTAGAGTTAGAGTTAGAGGGTACGTAGTACCTAGTTAGAGAGTTAGTAGATACGTAGTACCTAGTTAGAGTTAGAGTTAGAAGGTACGTAGTACCTAGTTAGAGTTAGAGGGTACGTAGTACCGTCAGTTAGTGGAGCTGGAGTAGTGAGAGGGTACGTAGTACCGCTAGTTAGAGTAAGAGTTAGAGGGTACGTAGTACCGTTAGTAGAGAGTTAGCAGAGTAGAGTTAGTAGTAGAATGGTTGTGGGCACCGTAAGCGCCACATAGAAAGTAGTAGCAGTAGAGGGTTGTGGGCACCGTAAGCGCCACGTAGTTAGAGTTAGTAGGGAATGCGCTGAACTTAGTGGGGCACGGGCGTGATGATGTGTGTGATGTAAGAGCAGGGTATGTTAATTAGAGTTAGTGGGAGTTAGAGGTTAGTAAGAGGGTACGTAGTAGTACCGGTTGTGGTTGTGGGCACCGTTAGCGCCACGTAGATAGAGGTAGAGTTAGTAAGAGGGTACGTAGTACCGGTTGTGGTTGTGGGCACCGTTAGCGCCACGTAGAGAGTTAGTAGAGTTAGAAGGTGCCGTGCACAAGAGGTGCCGGGCACAAAAAGAGTTAGTAGAGTTAGAAGAGAGTTAGTAGAGTCAGTAGTAGTTCACATAATTAACGTACCCACTCTGCCGGCACTCAGAGCGTCACGTGTAGGCGATGAGACGTAAAGGGGATGTAGAGGAGTAGAGACGGGCACATAGGGTGCCAGAGAGTAGAAGAGTAGAGACGGGCACATAGGGTGCCAGGTAGTAGAGTTAAAGAGGTAGTGTAGTAGAGAGGGCACATAGGGTGCCAGGTAGTAGAGTAGAGCAGAGAGGGCACATAGGGTGCCAGGTAGTAGAGTTAGAAGAGTGAGTGGAGTTAGTAGAGCTAGTTAGTAGAGTTAGCAGAGCTAGTGGAGTAGAGTTAGCAGAGCTAGTGGAGTAGAGTTAGCAGAGCTAGTGGAGTAGAGTTAGCAGAGCTAGTGGAGTAGAGTTAGTAGAGCTAGTTAAGCAGAGTTGGTTGACTCAGAGGAGTCAAGTAGAGTTAGTAGAAGTAGAAAGTTAGTAGGAGTTAGTTAGACTTAGTAGAGAGTTAGAGTCAGTAGAAAGTTAGAGGCTCTCAGTTAGAGCTAGAAGTAGTAAGAGTTAGTAGTTAGCAGAGTTAGTTAGATAGTTAGAGTTAGTAAGCAGTAGGTAGATAGTATGATAGCACAGGGGTAACATTAGAGATTAAAGCCTTAGGTAGTGACAAGAGAGTGGAGAGGTAATAGTGCGGAGTGCGAAGAGAGCGTGGGCGCAATTCAAGTGTGGGGGAGGAGAAGTGAGAGGAAGAGTGTGGGACGAGGAGGTCCGGGGGTATGCGAGAGTTGGAGTAGAGTGGTGAGAGTGTTGGGGAAACAAAAATTGTGTGAGAGAAGCGCACGATCGGCCCGACATGAGACGCCAGAGGGTAGTGACATCATACCCATAGGGAGCGGCCTGGAAAGCCGACTCCGAAAAAATATACCCACCCCACACCCGATGCTAGATCGGGATCCAGCGGAATTGTAGCGCACTTGAGTTGGATGCTATCTTCTTACCGGGAAGATAGCATGGGGGGGAGTGTTAGCTTATCCAATTCCGCTAACATGAACCCACAGAGTGAGCCATAAAGCAATATTGGGAGCACGAGGTTGATTACCAATCAACCTCGTGTCAGCCCAGTAAACGGGGACAATAGGCCCCAAAGGAGACACACACAATAAGGGTCAGGGGCCAAACCCCTAACCGAGAGAGAACACAGGGAGTGAAGGGAAACACTCCAAAGGGTGCCAACAGGGATATCAACCAATCAGAGGGGGGCAAGGCATCGATTGAGTAGCAATAAGGCCACCGTGCAATATAACCAGTTACCAGTAATCATACCGGTCAGTTATTCAGTTTACTCAATCAGATCAGTAGGGTGGAACGGGGACTTCTGTCACCGTCCGCTACCGCCATTATATATTACCTATTGTGTCATACTATATTATATCAACTGTCAGACTATTATACCTTTATACATATTACCCAACATCAGAACTCTTTTACCTTTCACACACGGCGGGGACGCGTGGGCAGAAAACCCAAACGGATAAACCGGGATCCGTAGATCCCGTCACAAGGAGGACCCAGCAACATAGCGCCTCCAGATCTTACGGTCAGCCATACACAGTGCCGGGGAACCCAGCAAAAAGGCGCCCCAGATCTCTACTACTAGGATCGACATGCTGCATTGAAACTGCATTTTTAAGAACGCTGCGCCGGCTTGTCGACAAAATTGCGCCGCCACAACTCCCTATCACCCATGACATTTGCTAGATAATCCGCATATTCAAGGCCAGTGTCCTTTAAGATGCGTCTCAAGAAAGTCATGGGCTGTCCACCATGCTTATTCACTCCATGAGGCTGCCAAAGTACAAGATTATGCACTGGCTGGTCCTCACGGCGAAAGCAATGTCCTGCAAAGCGGAGGCGATTTTGTTCTAGTGTCAAGCTTGGGGGAACCAATGAGACACCTCCAATGTTATATTGTGTATAACTTTGTCAAACTTGTGTATAATAGATTTGATATAGTTATATACTTTTAGTAAACTGTTTTTTAGATGTTTTTTTTAATTATTATATTCTGTTATATAATATTAAAAAAAACTAATTTGATTGATTGACAGAGACTAACACGTTGTGTTCGCGCTTTTAGACCTTTAGCAGTTTAACCTGCCAATTTTAGGTGTCTTCTAGTTTATAAATCGACTTTAGCCTATAACAAGTATTTGGTGCACATAAAGTTACATTAGCCGAAGCCAGCCTATGCGCGACCATTCACCCACGGTTAAGGGAGACTGGATTCGGATGCTTTGACCTTATTGCGGTGTAGACTTACTGTATTATTCGATTGCTCGTTACTATAATATCTCTGACAAATATTATTCACTTTCGGGAAATATTAACAGTTCCTTTAGGACGTGGCGCTCTAAGTATGTAAACAGAGTTATGACTTACACTAAACACAACGGGATGGCTATTGATTTTCGTATAAAGCGCATTCTTTAGGAAATGCTTTGTTATCTGTCACACTCCTGCACACTACCGCATACTGCTGCACACTGATCTGCTGACCTTCACTAAATTTGATCATATATAAGGAGAATAGCAACTGACACATGTAGGGATTATGAAATAGCATTCAATTCACTCCAAAACCACTATAATGTAAGTCGCAGTTGCTACAGGTAACTGGTCCCTCTTACCTTCAGTATATCAAGAAGATTGGGGTTTTATGATTATTTATCGATATTCTCCAAATATAACAACATATCCATCAACTTATAACAATTAATAACCGACAGTAAACAGAAGTAAAATAATGCGGTAGGACAAGTATGTATGTTCTGGTTTGTCCAGTTTGTATGGTTTGGATTGATAACAGTTATACGTTCCTATAATCAAAGCCGTCTAATGTTTGGCTAAAGTCTGAAACTCAGAATAATTCCAAAGCCAATGTTCTGGGGCTCAGGAAAAGGTAAACAAAGACCGTCATGCATTGCGCGATTTCCCGTAGGCTTCTGTGCAAAATAAAATGAAAATCGCTCTGATTGGTCGAGTGAGCCGAACAAAGAAAGTTAAGAAAGCTCCACATCGACATCAAATCAGCTGATAGATTTCGTCATCTGAATTACACTGTGTTAAGAGTATTAGGCGTATTGCGGCATAAAATGGCTTGTTATGTCCGCTAAAGTACACATACAGAAAAAATGGCTTTTTATGTCCGCTAAAACACCTACACAGTACTTTGCGGGAAAAATGGCTTGTTATGTCCGCTAAAACAACTAAACAGTTCATTGCGGAGAAAACATGACTGGTTAATGACTGGAAAGCCTTTACACGTTGTTTAGGTTAGAATGTTGATACATTCTAAATTCAATATAGATTTCATCGAATTATTTTTATTATATTATTCACATTAAAGAATAATATTATGCATTGAATGCGATAATATAAAATGTCCAATCTTGGCAAATTAACAGCTTATTTCAATACTAAATTATCAGTTGATGGAAAGGGGCAGTTTCCGGAGGCACATTATTGTAACTAAATCAATAGACGAAAGTTAATATAACAGGTTATAGTTTTATTTATGAGCTGTTATTTGCGTCGATTTTTCCCATGAGAGGGATGCAGTTTCATTGTGTCAAGGTGCGTTTATTAACATATACCGTAATAATATAGCAGAATTTAGTTGACATTTTGTCTCTTTTACATCACTACCAATATCCATGCAACACCAAGGAGGATTATATCACTATCACAGCCGGGGGCTATTAAAATTTATCCACCTAACTTCCAAATAAATCCACCTGTACCTCTCCACCTAACTTCCAGCCAGTCCACCTAGACGATTTTTGTTGGAAATAGTGTTCCACATTGTTTCCACATGTTTGAACATGCGTGACTGAACCATTGTTAATTCACCGGGGCGTGCTTTGAATTCACCAAGATAGGTTTTGCAACAATCCCCCCCATCATGCCTCCTGTGAAACGTATTTGACTCCTACTGTATATCTGTCTGTCTGTAGACCTACACATTGATCAGTGCTTGTTGATTTAGTGCATTTAATACTGGCCAAGATTAGCAAGTAATCACATTAACAACCAATCAAACAGAAATGCCCATAAGAACTTAAAGCATTTATAAAACAGGCAATATCATTGGATGTTCAGAAAATGATCCTTGGGTTTTTACTCTCATTGCTGCACGATTTATCCATTACTGTATTATGATTTAGAGTTTAACGAGACAATGTGATCTATGATTTAAAAATAAACATTTCTATTCTATTTCTAATAATAAACATTTAATAATCTAATAATAATAATAATGTAGCACAGACATTACTATATCACAGTATTAGAATTAGAAACATCATAGAAGAATTAGAGAAGCTGTAGGCCTACCATGTATGTTCAGTCAGGTACAAGGCTGCAGCTACCTGAGTACAAGTACCGGTTACTGAACAGTGTAGTTTACTACAGTACATGTGGTGCTATTGTACTAAAAGACAGTAGCACTAATGCACTAGGCCTATGTACAACTGCTATATCTTGATGATTACTGTAATGTATTACATAACAAAACAGGACATAACAAAACAGGACATAACAAAACAGGACATAACAAAACAGGACATAACAAAACATGCACGGCTTAGTATTTATACTCTTATAATATTATTCTCATATGCATATATCATATTAAAATTGTTTATTTATTTATTACAGGTATCCCGTTTGTCCTGCCTGGGGGTCTATAAATGTTGCATCATTCACACATGTAGCTGTTGTTACACCAATTTATCTATTTGGACGATGGAATGGTTTGGGTATATGCTACGAAGTAATATCCCATATTGTTTCTTGCTATAATTTATTGTAGTTTGAATGTAATATATATACAAGGTTTTGGGTATATATAATCACTATCATTAAGGATATATATTTTAATATATAAAGTAATACGCTAACAATAATACGATGGTTATCATAGGGTAACCTCGTAAAATAAATCAATTAATTTAAATTTTTTATATAAATTTTTTGATTGTTTTTAATTATTAATTTAAGTTTTTATTGGGACAGTCAAACAATAGTTAGCTGGCTAATACCGACACACCGATTGATTCCAAAGCTCCAATGGTAAACAAGAGAGCCGTGATCAAGCCGTCGAATAAGAAATGAAAGAATATTATTAAATAAATTGAATTTCACACAGAATTTATTTATTTATTTATCAACAGGAACAATTAAAACACGTAACATCGATAAATATGAGAACATTGAAACTAGCTAAACATCAACGATTAATAATGGAATTCATGAAAAAACATACATAAAGGTCCAAGGTCACAAAGTTCAAAGGTCACAAAATCTCAAATCCTCATATATAAATCGAGATCATTGGTTTCCAAGGCAACGTCAGTGGGATCGTATGAACGACTCATTCTAGAATCCATCTCTCTCGGGTCTTTAAAGTTCCTCTCGATGTATTTCATCAGCCTGTCCACTGACTGCTCTGCGTTATCCAAATTATAGTCTTCCACTATAAATATGTAAAATTACTGTACTTAAATTAAACGTTTTCATTGCAAGGCCCTTTCAGATGTTTAGATAACTTAGTGGTTCAAGTAACTTCACAACTCGTCTTCATGTGATGTTTAACCATCGGTTAGCATAACGAAAATAGAAGGAAGTCTATAAGTATTTTTTACATTAAAAATTCAAATTTCATATATCCGGGTCAATCTACAAAATAGTGACCAAAAAAAAGCTCCAAAATATTTTTTTCTCAAAATATGAAAAACCATATATATTTTGAAAGGATTTTTCATGCTGAATCCGAAAATCGCAATTTCGAATTTCCCACCTTAAATATGTACTCCAAACGAAAGTATGCCCATGTTACAGGCAATGCAGCAAAGTAATAAAGACCGAGTCTTCCTATCAGTTACGGGATATTTCGGGGCGATAGTGTCAAATATTACTAAGAAACATAGGAGTGACCTCGGGAACTATGGAATCAGAGTTCTATTAACATCGACTGCAACGTGTTGATTACTAAGAGATAACCATCCGGGTGGGTAGGGAATAGTGAGTGCGTGTTAAAACGGTGTCTGACTTGCGATTGGATAGCTGCTAACCCACAAACAACACCTTGGGGTGGACGAATTGTAGGTTGGTTTAACTGTGCATCAACTGGCTCCCATCGGAAACTGTCAATACTGAAAGTAAATTTTTATTTTCCAAAAAGCTTAAAGACCTTGACCTGCTATCTTTTTGTAAATTTAATAAAATTTGTAAACATGCGCATATTTTTATTTTTTTTTTTGATTATTTTTGTGAATCATAACAATCAATTTTTATTGTAAATATTTTATTGCACATAGCTTACTGTTTACTGTACCCTTGTATTTATTTGATTTTATATTTTCAGCACTGCTTCTGTCTATTCTACTGCACCGTTTTATGCTTTTTTATTTTGAATGTAAATATGATATCTTTATTCACTGCACCAAATTTATTTATTTATTTTTTTATCAATTTTCAGAAATTCGTAGACTATGACATTGTTGCGTTAATTTTAATTTTATTTTGTAGAATATATTTCTGTATTTTTGTGTAATTTTAGAGCCTGCTCGGGCAACCATAAGTGTTTAATTTTTAATAACCTGGTTGTTTTCTCTCCTCATGTACTTTTAATTTAATTTTTATAAATACATAGAGTGATAATAATAATAAAATAAAACTAGTGTACTATACATAATAATAATTTGCCGTCGCACACACCCGGATCAATATTACATAGGACAGACTGAGCAGAGTCTTAGTTGAACATTTTCGCGAGTGTGAACTTAGTGACTTGCGAGTGACCATTTTGCGGAAATACCGAACCGATAAGGTGATATTCATGGTGAGGAGGCCGTGTACATTAACCGATTTAGACCCCCTCTTAATAAAGTGAACCCCCATAAGTGCTGGTAATAATAGTCAGAATACAGTAGCTTTGTCTACTACAATAATGAATTTTCGTTGCAAATAAATAATTAAGTACTGTAGCTTTATTTTATGGATCTCTTGAGTTTTACTTACTAAATACAATATGTAAAATATTATTTGCCATCTTATTTCGTCAACTATTTTATATTATTTGTTTAAAACATTTACGTATCACGTTAATGGGCTGGTTATTGGCATTTTATATTTTCACTTGAGTTTTATTTTGGAATATTGCAAAATAAATTTCATTAATGAATAATTACCCCTAAATTTTTTATATTAATTCTGCAATGTTCTTTCATTAGAATAATTTTATTAAACTTCAAAAAAAATTTCCACCCGTTTTAATGTCGTAATTTTATATTATTTGGTAAGTAATATTAAGTAGAAACATGTACTTATTAGGCCAATGGGCTGTTTAATAGCACTTTATATTTTTCACTCATACTGTGTTTTGGAATAATTCACAATAAATTCAATTAACTACTTACGTGTGTTTTTATCTCATTGCTACAATATTGTTTTCGTTAGTACGTATTAGTTTTATTACATTTTCAATATTTTTTGCCGCCGTTTTAATGTAGTTATTTTGGTAATATTAATTTAGAAACATATTAGGTAAATTGGCTGTTTAATGGCATTTCATTTTTTTCACTTATGTTATTTTCCACTTACCAGTGCAATAATAATGTTATTATTTAATGATTATTTAAAAAAAAATTAAATACTCATTTACAGTTTAATAATTAGTTGGTGATAGGCCTAGGTTATGTGAATATCCTGCTTATACTCTGTAATACCCATAGTAACTGTAGTAAGCTGTGTGTCTGTCTAGCTTGTTATGTACCGTGGAATGTACATGCAGATATGCACGAGCTGCACAGTCAGATAGTGCGTACTGTCAGACTGTGGACTGCTACACAAAACGCAGTAACGGTACAGCTGTAAATTTCAGTTTCATGCACCGAGTTTATTTGTTTTTGAGTATAGTAGTTTTTATTTCAGGTAAAAAATGTTTCATATATTATTTTACAATAATTATTACCGGTACCATTATTGTATTTATCAGTTTTATACCTTCCAATTTTAATAGCTCTATCTTGATGATAAAAAGTTAGTGTTTTCGGATAAAATTTGAGGATACTGTGTCCTTTAGATTGTTATATTATCTCAAACTTGTATTAAACCTATATTTGATAAGGATAACTCAAACGAGTAACTGTTACAGGCTGGACAGATTTTGTCTAAAAATACCGACCATCACTACAAACAATCACTACACTCAATGATGCCATTATGTCATTCATACTGTATTAAAATATTGATCAGAGATTATAGGAAATCCTTTCGTCTTTCTGATGATATAGATTATATAATTTAAACAAAGATTTTAAAACATATCATTATGCTAGGTTGGAATATCACAAAATTTGATACTTCGACATGATCAAATTGCTGCCATATTTGTAAAAATTAAGATGGTTCAATATTTTATGTTGTCACTAAAGTGCGAATACATTTGTCTTTCAAATGATGTATAACATTATAGGGGTCGTGATATGTAATGCTTCGTAAGAGAGGGTCGAAGTCAGCGCCATTACGGATTTCACTTTGCAGAATTTGTGCATAATTCTCGGCTTATCGGAAAAATATTACTTTAGAAAATACTTCTCTCTATAATTAGATTTTCATCCAAACATTATTAATTATTTTAGAAAAAAACATAAATTTTGGTGTGCTTATTGCAAACCGGTATTAATTAATCAAATTATCTGGCGTTTTAAAACGTTTTCCAAAACAATGAAATGCGTTCTTATTCGGAAATGGCATTACTCAAGTCAAGAACTATTAAGTGATATTCTATGTTCAATAGTGTAGGCCTACTCTATGTAAGAGACAGGGGGGGAACTGGACGCAAAATCCGCCTTGGCGAATTAATATTCCGCCTCAATGTTAAATTCTCAATTTAGGGAAAGGGACAGGTTACAGTGGCACGTTATTTTAACCAAAACAATAAACTAAGCAAAAATAAAACAGGTTACAGTTTTATTTTTGAGAATAATCAGATGTTACTTGCGTCGAATTTCCCCTGGAGAGGGATTAATTTTTATTGCGTACAGTTTCCCCCCCCCCCCCCCCCCCATATCTGCTGTGTAAAGATTTTAAATTATGTTTTACAATAAGAAACACTTTGAAACACATCAGAGATGCCAACCAATTAAAAGTTTCAAACTGCCAGAAATTTCCGGAATTTAAAACGAAACGCCCCGCCCTAGTTGTCATGTTTCTTAAAACTGAAATTAAATTAAAGGAGGTTGGCTACCCCGGATAAAGTGCTTGCCAATGCCATATAAGGCAGTATAGCCTCACCTGGCCTAACATTTCTCGCGCGTTTTCTCCAGCCGGTCGCGTGAAGGATTTTAGCCCAAATAAAATCGACAATTTCGAACTCGTCTGGGTTCTCCTTGAGATCACCTTTGACTTTATCGATGGCCTCAACGAGGATGGTTGTAAACACATTGACGAGGATTATAAAGAGAACTGTGGTGAGCAACCCGAAGTAAATTGGAGCCACAATAGGGGAAACCTGGGAAACAGATGAGTTGTAATAGTGGCAATATATACTTGGAGATCCGGACAAGCACTGCATGCTTTAAATGCTGCAGCCTAGCTAACAGCTGATTACTTCTAAAGAAGATTCTCTCATTCACATTACTTCTAAAATTTAAAGTGTAACCTGTTCTATTGACATTCGTTTATTGTTTTGGTTAGAATAATGTTCCACTGAAACCTTTTCCTTTCCCTTAACCATGGCTTTATCTCTCAAATGTTTGAAACAATCTATCTTTGTTCGGCATCCTGCATTGTAACTGCATTATTAATGCCCACGCCGGCTTATTTACAAAATTGCGCCGAATCTTCATCTTAAAGTGGTTAAAATTCGAACCAAAAACTTGGTAATGAGAGTGGAAGGCTATGTTATGAAAAGGTTATCAGTAATACCCTGAATTAATTCGCCAAAAACAGTCATCGATAAATTCAATATGCTGTAGAATAACACGGTATTTCTCCAACCTGGTACATTTCGTCGTAATGGAACTGCCCAAGTGCCGTAGAAACGAGTTCCTCAAAACACCAGATGGGGGAGCTAAAATACAGCAGACGAGTTCCAAAGGTAGCGTAACCAACAGCAGTGAAAGCAGAGAGATACAGAAAAAACATGAACATAAACCCAAGTAGGGAACCTGTACAGACAAAAACATGAACATAAACCCAAGTAGGGAGCCTGTAGAGACAAAAAATGAATATAAACCAAGTAGGGAGCCTGTAGAGACAAAAACATGAACATAAACACAAGTAGGGAGCCTGTAGAGACAAAAGAATGTACATAAATCCAAGTAGGGAGCCTGTAGAGACAAAAACATGAATATAAACCCAAGTAGGGAACCTGTAGAGACAAAAACATGAACATAAACCTAAGTGGGGAGCCTGTAGAGACAAAAACATGAACATAAACCCAAGTAAGGAGCCTGTATCAAGACAGAAACATTAACATAAACCCAAGTACTGTAGGGAGCCTGTAGAGACAAAAACATGAACATAAACCCAAGTAGGGAGCCTGTAGAGACAAAAACATGAACATAAACCCAAGTAGGGAGCCTGTAGAGACAAAAACATGAATATAAACCCAAGTAGGGAGCCTGTAGAGACAAAAGCATGAACATAAACCCAAGTAGGGTGTCTGTAGAGACAAAAGCATATGGACATAAACCCATGTAGGGAGCCTGTAGAGACAAAAGCATGAACATAAACCCAAGTAGGGTGTCTGTAGAGACAAAAGCATATGGACATAAACCCATGTAGGGAGCCTGTAGAGACAAAAACATAAACATAAACCTAAGTAGGGAGCCTGTAGAGACAAAAACATGAATATAAACCAAAGTAGGGAGCCTGTATCAAGACAAAAACATTAACATAAACCCAAGTAGGGAGCCTGTAGAGACAAAAACATGATCATAAACCCAAGTAGGGAGCCTGTATCAAGACAAAAACATTAACATAAACCCAAGTACTGTAGGGAGCCTGTAGAGACAAAAACATGACCATAAACCCAAGTAGGGAGCCTGTAGATACAACATTAAAATAAACGCAAGTAGGGAGCCTGTAGAGACAAAAAAATGAACATAAACCCAAGTATTGAGCCTGTAGAGACAAAAACATGACCATAAACCCAAGTAGGGAGCCTGTAGAGACAACATAAACATGAACATAAACCCAAGTAGGAACCCAAGTAGGGAGCCTGTAGGGACAAAAACATGAACATAAACCCAAGTAGGGAGCCTGTAGAGGCAAAAACATGAACATAAACCCAAGTAGAGAGCCTGTAAATACAACATTAACATAAACCCAAGAAGGGAGCCTGTAGAGACAACATAAACATGAACATAAACCCAAGTAGGAACCCAAGTAGGGAGCCTGTAGGGACAAAAACATGAACATAAACCCAAGTAGGGAGCCTGTAGAGGCAAAAACATGAACATAAACCCAAGTATTGAGCCTGTAGAGACCAAAACATGAACATAAACCAAAGTAGGGAGCCTGTAGAGAGAAAAACATGAACATAAACCCAAGTAGGGAGCCTGTAGAGGCAAAAACATGAACATAAACCCAAGTATTGAGCCTGTAGAGACCAAAACATGAACATAAACACAAGCAGGGAGCCTGTAGAGACAAAAACATGAACATTAACCCAAGTAGGGAGCCTGTAGAGACAAAAACATGAACATTAACCCAAGTAGAGAGCCTGTAGAGACAAAAACATGAACATTAACCCAAGTAGGGAGCCTGTAGAGACAAAAACATGACATAAACCCAAGTAGGGAGCCTGTAGAGAGAAAAACATGAACATAAACCCAAGTAGGGAGCCTGTAGAGAGAAAACATTAACATAAAGACAAGTACGGAGCCTGTAGAGACAAAAATATGAACATAAACCCAAGTAGGGAGCCTGTAGAGACAAAAACATGAATATAAACCTAAGTGGGGAGCCTGTAGAGACAAAAACATGAATATCAACCCAAGTAGGGAGCCTGTAGAGACAAAAACATGACATAAACCCAAGTAGGGAGCCTGTAGAGACAAAACATTAACATTATCCCAAGTAGGGAGCCTGTAGAGACAAAACATTAACATAAACCCAAGTAGGGAGCCTGTAGAGACAAAAACATGAACATAAACCCAAGTAGGGAGCCTGTAGAGACAAAAACATGAACATAAATCCAAGTAGGGAGCCTGTAGAGACAAAAACATGAACATAAACCCAAGTAGGGAGCCTGTAGAGACAAAAACATGAATATCAACCCAAGTAGGGAGCCTGCAGTGACAAACACATGACATAAACCCAAGTAGGAAGCCTGTAGAGACAAAAACATGAACATAAACCCAAGTTTATGTTTAAGTGTAGGGAGCCTGTAGAGAGAAAAACATGAACATAAACCCAATTATTGAGCCTGTAGAGACCAAAACAAAAACATGTACCCAATTAGGGAGACTGTAGAAACAAAAACATGTCTATAATAGGGTTTCTTCACTATCTCTGTCTATAATTAAATTTTTAATTTGCTTTTTATACTTTAATTATGAAATTTTTATAAAATTTTATTTTTTACAATATTTTTATTTACTTTTATTTTAAATTTTAATATTTGAATTAAAAAATTATAATTTATTTAAATTTAAATTAGATTTCAATTAAGTGAAGTTATTTATAATTCAAAGTTACTATTAAATTCAAAAATACTATTAGGGGCTTGGTTCCTACATGCATTATCTACACAATATTTTCGATTTTTTAAACAAACTAACCTTTTGCTTTGTGGAAAGTGGCTGCAAGCATACCGAACCGTTTATTAAACGCCAGCAGTTTCAACATTTTCAGCGCAACGCAAAAAGAAACAAATCCGATGCATTTTATGAAAACATCGCCGTATAGGATAAGTAAGTCAGAGTTTAAGAATTCACCTAAAAATGGGTATACAATAATTTGAAATATTTTTGGGGACGCGAAATCAATTTCTGATCAAGTTCCTGACGCTCCCCATTTTTCTCCATGACAACAGGGCATTGTAATTTTTGTTGATTTCCACATGTGGTCTAAATACGAGAACACCACACAACAGTATGTTTAGTGTTGCATGTACTGTAGGGCGGTCGACGCTTTACAATAAAGATACTGGCCATCACGGATACAGCCCTTGTTACCTGTATAGATCTATTGTGTGAACTTCTTAAGATGAAGTTTTGAAAACAGCTTAAAAAATTATTTATTACTTGGAAATAATGTAGAAACTAAATTTTTTCCGCTCCATTTGCTATAGAGTTGGATCATCCTTAGTCCTATTTAATTACTTATAATTTAATGTAGAAACTTGTTCACTATTCTCGAGGTATTATATTTATTTAAAGGGTCTATAGAATATTGAAAAACATTTTCTACGTTTTCTTGCCATGTAATACTTAATAATAAATAAAACTTTAATAAAAGATATAGAGATATTATAGTCTTACAAAATATATTGCATTGTAGTATTTTACTATATATAGTTTCCATAGTTACTTACAGCGATTCAAATTATTGTATTATCTTATTATCTTCAATCCCTGATGCTTTCTAATGTTAAATTGTATATAAGCGTTCTGGAATATTTATTTATTTAAGTATAGAACAGCTCAACTTAACATTAGACTTTTACTCCAATGATTAATATTTTAAAGAGAACAACACATTTTACAAAAATATGTATTTTTATATATTTTTTTTGTATTTTTAAGTATTTTTTTGTCCTCATTGCAATCGCATTTCATCAAAATATTGTATTCCAAGAAATACTATTCCTCGGACAAAAAAATGTTCATTTCTTAATGTAATAGTTTGATTGTGTTTAATTATTTTGTTCTATCTTTTAAACTAATTAAGCAATAATTTAAGTACCAATTTAAGAATAAAATTAAGTATTACATGTGAAAAAAAACGTAGAACATTATTTTCAATATTCTCTAGAACGTTTAATAATCTCGCTGGATAAAACGCTTGTTCGTTAAATAAAATTCCTAGAGAATAGAAAAAATTATACATTTTTTCCCAATTAATAAATAATATTTTCATTCCGCATTGGCATATTCTTTAATTATCTAATTTAATTAAATTGGAATGCAGCGAAGTGGATGGGGCTGGCGGAAAATATTATTCATCAGAGTAACGGGACATGTAAATTAGATTTCATTGATCGCTTTGCTTCTATGATGGGTAACCTACTGTATATATAATATCTGTGAAAACGCAGTTGGATATAAGTTGCATAACAATGCTATTCATTGTAATTGCTGCAGGAAGATATAAGTATTGCGATCAGTTCTTACACCATGTATATAAATATAACGCTCCTACTCACTTTACTGATCAGCTATTTTGATTGTTTACAAATTTTATGTATCATTTCAGAATAAATTTTGTGAAAAAATTTTAGTATCAAAGTAATTATTTACATTGCGCTAATCCAGGTGGTCTGTAACACGAACAAACGTATTGAGTAAGTGTAAAATATAGAAACGAGGATCAGATAGTAAAATACATTGGAACGGAACCAGGACAATTTCCCCCGGACAATTACCCCCCAGACAATTGCCCGCCGAGGACATTTTCCCCCGAGGACAATTGTGTTCGCGCTTTCAGACCTTTGGCAGTTTAACCCGCCAAATTAGGATGTCTTCTAGATAATAAATCACCTTTAGCCTATGACAAGTATTTAATTCACTACACTAGTCGAAACCAATCTGTGCGCGATCATTCACCCGCTGGATAATTCCCGGGAGATTGGGTTCGACGGCTTAATTTTATTGCTATGTAAGCTTAATGTATTATTCGACTGACAGTATTATATAATCTCTGACAATATTATTCACCTTCGGGAATATTAACAGTTCCTTTAGGACGTGGCGCTTTATTTATATAAACAGAGTTATGACTTAAACTACTCACAACGATATGGCTTAGTTATAATTCACATATATGGCGCATTCTTTAGGAAATGCTTCGTTATCAGTCTCACTCATACACAATGCTGCACAATACTGCACACTGATCTGCCGATCTTCACTGATTTTAGTTATATATAAAAGGAACACGGACTGACTCATGTAGGGTCTATCAAATAACATTAGATTCACTTCAAACCACTTTAACATAAGTCACAATCGTTATGTATAACCTTTCTCTCTTACCTTCAGTATATCAAGAATATTGGGTTTTCGGGGTTATTTATCGTTATTCCAAATATAATAATTCATCAACCAAATTATGAAGTACAGACAGCAAATAGCAGTATAACAATATAAAGTATGCACAGTGTTACACAGTATGCAGTGTATGCAGTACTGCAGTATGCATTGATTGCATTGAGTTAGGTTAGTCAAGATAACGGATATATGTCCTTATGATTAAGCCTACTAGTGTACGGCTAAAACAGTAAAGCACAAAATACTTCCAAGCCGTTCTTTCTTTGGCTCAGGACTGAATGTAAAACACTGCACATAGGCATTGCGTCATTTCTCGGAAATTTTCTGTACAAGGAGCCACAAAAACGCTCTAATTGGCTGACTGAACTGAGAGACGCCGTAGAACAAAGGAAATCAACACGTATGAATGTCAGCTGTTAACCGTAGTCATAGTAACTACTGTTCAAGAGTAGCTATCACCCCTTTGCGTCACGAATTGCCATAGAATCATAAAATATGCCTTTCACAGTACACATACGGAGGCAATAGGTCTTAGATCCTCTAAAAACACCGATACAGCAATAATACGGTCTCTTACACTTATTAAATCAACTACAGAGTATTTTAATGTAAAAGATAATAAAAATAACGGGGCAATTCAGCAAAGGCTTTTACACCGCTCCCAGAAAATGGGATTTTCAGTCTATAAAATATAAAAATCACAGTTTCTAAAACCTAAAGATACTCTAAACAGTTAGTCTTTCTTGCGCGGACGGCGTTTACGCAGTTTTTTAAAGCTAGCAAGAGTCCTTTTCTCTTTGGGGGGAACCACTTTACTAGGAGGGCCATAACTCCTGGGTGAAGGGTGCAATATGATTGCATTAGAAGGTTTGGGTTTACTGTCGGTGTCTCGTCCATTTCGATATGCTTCTCCTCGAGCTGATTTTCCTCCGCTTGTCATGGGATATGTTCGTCCAAAACTCTTGCAGAGAATAGGGTTTTCTAAGCTTGATATCTTCTTAGAGATTCGAGATTTCCCAATCGAACCGAGATAAGGCCAATTCGTTTATCGATTGGACTTACTGTTATAACTTACGTTTATCTGAACAAACGCAGGTTTCCTTTTTGATCTTTATAGAATCACGTTTAACTCGTTTCGTACAAAACTCTCCTTCACCTTGATGAAGGGTTGTATCGCGTTAAACGGGGACGACCATACGGTAGGATAGTGATATTAGGTGTCCGCATCACAATCCGGCTAGGTAAGATGGGCGGCTAGCTAGAAATCACTGTCGGAGTGTTACCGATTAATTGTTAGGGTAGCACTAGATCTTTGAACAGTGAATACAGTCCACGAGGATCCGCGACACCACCAGGATCGCAGGTCTGAGGTCCAACTAAGGAATGAGGAGGTTTGACCGAGTATTCCGGGACTCTGATCGTAGGTTTACTCCAGGATCGTTCGAGCCGAGTGAGCATAGGTGGTACGTCAAACAAGTTTCGCTCGAAACTCCAGTAAATATAACGAGCACAACTGTGTTTAACACAACGTTTCCGTGGATGTTTATGTCTTTCCGTTTATTGGCTGGATCTAGGGCATTTATCGTAATAATACCAAAGACGCACGTCTGGTAGGGGTAACGCGGATGATATTTATTTGTTGTTACAATGCTTCTATCAAGAATTCCCAATATATGTTGGAGTTACCGCGTTTATTTGTTTCTTTAATGTCTTTTCTTTCGAGCCGATTTCGAATAGAATTTTCGCATTCGAATTTCAGTTTATGGTTCCGACTCCGCTGGGCAGGATATATAGTCGACATAGTCCGTATTGTGTAAATTGATAGAATGACCAGTAGTTAAGAAGCCCATATACGTACCATTACGGCTT
>JAUCBJ010005550.1:0-26964 GCA_032718475.1 Nemertoderma westbladi
CAAACCAACACTTAATATCAAACTAATGAACTTAACGCACACTGAATCACTGTGCATACTTTTATATTGTTATACTGCTATTTACTGTCAGTTCTTCATAATATGGTTGATGAATTATTATATTTGGAATAACGATAAATAACCCCGAAACCCAATATTCTTGATATACCGAAGGTAAGAGAGAAAGGTTACATATAACGATTGTGACTTATGTTAAAGTGGTTTGAAGTGAATCTAATGTTATTTGATAGACCCTACATGAGTCAGTCCGTGTTCCTTTTATATATAACTAAAATCAGTGAAGATCGGCAGATCAGTGTGCAGTATTGTGCAGCATTGTGTATGAGTGATCCTGATAACGAAGCATTTCCTAAAGAATGCGCCATATATGTGAATTATAACTAAGCCATATCGTTGTGAGTAGTTTAAGTCATAACTCTGTTTGTATAGATAAAGCGCCACGTCCTAAAGGAACTGTTAATATTCCCCGAAGGTGAATAATATTGTCAGAGATTATATAATACTGTCAGTCGAATAATACATTAGGCTTACATAGCAATAAGATTAAGCCGTCGAACCCAATCTCCCGGGTATATCCAGCGGGTGAATGATCGCGCACAGATTGGTTTCGACTAGTGTAGTGAATTAAATACTTGTCATAGACTAAAAGTGATTTATTATCTAGAAGACATCCTAATTTGGCGGGTTAAACTGCCAAAGGTCTGAAAGCGCGAACAAAACTTGCTATCGGTCTATTCTATCGGCCTAGCACCACCCCTAGTAACTTCTGGGAAGTAGCTAATTCTATGGTTTCAGAAGCAAAGAGTTTAGGATTCAAGGAGATTCTTATTTTGGGAGACTTCAATCAGGACCTTTTAGTTCCAACTAAATGTCGTGATATTTCCTCTCTTATATTGCATCAGTGTTTGTTCCAGTATATTCAGGAGCCTACTCGCATAACCCAAACTACTAGTACATCACCTCACCATCCCCAGTTATTTCCACTCTTCCGAATTCTATCTTTAACATAGATATTTCCAGCCCTTACGGTACAAGCGACCACTGCGTAATTTCTTTCTCTTATAAATTTCCTATTAACACAATACCAGCATACACTAGACGGATCTGGCTTTATAAGGAGGTGGATTTTCCAAAATTCGGGCGCCTTTTGACTGAAACTAATTGGGACAGTGTCTACACGGACTACACTGATGTTGACGACATCGTTTCGGCCTGGACAGACCGATTTTTCCTTTGTGCGAGTTCTTCAATTCCGAATAAAATTATTACAGTATGCCCAAATGATAAGCCGTGGTATACCACTGAGTTAAGACGCCTCTCTCGCATTAAAGATAGAGTACATCGGGTTGCTAAATCCACCAACAATGGCAACTCTTGGAACAACTTTCGTTCAGCTAGAAATAAGTACGTTCTAGAATGCCGCAAAGCCAAAAATGAGTATTTTGCAAACCTTTCAGAAAAACTTCTTGCAACAAGGTCTTCCAGCAAACAATGGTGGTCAATTTGCAAACAATTAATGGGAAAAGCTCTGGAACCGGAGATTCCCTCGGTATCTCATAATAACATCGTTGCTGTGTCACCCAAGGAGAAGGCGAACCTCTTTAACTCTTTCTTTATTGATCAATACTCACTGGACGAATCTAACTTCATTATGCCCCAAACTGCTCCTCCGGAACCTATACTTACTTTTGTGCATCTGAAATTCTGTGCGACATTAAAGCTTTAGACCCAGATGGTGCTACCTGTCCTGCCGAAGGAATTTCAAACAGAATGATAAAGGCTGGAATGCCTGTGATAATAGATCATGTTTCCAAATTATTTCAATTTATCTTTGATAGCGGGTATCATAAAAAAAAATGGAAAATGCGCTATGTCCTGCCACTCTAGAAAAAATTTCCATATGATATTTGTAACAACTTTCGTCCAGTTGCCCTTACCAGTAACCTTGGGAAGGTATTCGAGCACTACATCCATAGAATAATCTTCACTCATGTTAAGACCTACATCTCCAAATTTCAGTCTGGTTTCAAGGGTGGGGACGGTACTATCTATCAATTGATTTCACTCTATAACGCCCTTGTTCGTGCTTTAGACAAAGGGAAGGAGGTCCGAATTGTATTTCTAGATATAAGTAAGGCTTTTGACAAAGTCCATCACAAAAGTCTGCTGCATAAAATTGAAAACATGGGAATTGGGGGGAAGCTTCTGGAATGGCTCCACAACTATTTGAATGACAATTTTCAATGTGTTGTAGTGAATGGTCAGCAATCGTCTTGGGTGAAGGTCTTGGCTGGAGTCCCCCAAGGTTCTGTCCTGGGACCCCTACTGTTTTTGATTTTCATCAATGACATAGTGGATGTAGTTAGTGGCAACATTAGCCTTTATGCTGATGACACCGCTCTCTACATAGAGGTCAATTCCAGGTCCAACTGCATTCTTGCCGCATCCAATCTTAATGCAGACCTTACTTCAATATCCAATTGGGGTGCACGGTAGTTAGTTCAATTCAATCCCTCGAAGACTAAGAGTATGCTGTTCTCACATCGCAGGTCACGCGATCCTAATCATCTTCCTCTCTTCCTCAATGGTATCTCATCCCCGAAGTTGAAGAGCACCAACACCTTGGTCTTATTCTTTCATCCTCCCTAAAATGGCACTCACAGGTTGAAAAAATTCTAAAATCTGCAAATAATAAGTTAAATATGTTACGAATTGTTAAATACAAGGTTAGCAGGGATGCACTCATGAATATTTACAAATCTTTTGTCCGCTCAAACTTGGAATATGCCAGTACCGTTTGGGACAACTGCTCTCAGGATCTCAAAATGGAGTTGGAGCTCCTAAATAAGGAAGCTATTCGAATAGTTTGCAGATTGACAGTTTCTTGCCACACGAGCAAACTGTATAAGGAATCTGGGCTGTGCCCACTTCAACAAAGATGAGATTTTCAGAAATTGTGTGTATTCTACAAAATGATGACGGACAGCGCCCCCCAACACATATTGGATATCCTTCCACCTGTTGTTAGGTCCGCTAGTGCATACAACACCCGCAACTCCACGAATGTACGCCCTCCTATGGCCCATAGGAACTTCTACAGAGATTCGTTCCTACCTTCTACTGTTAGATTGTGGAACTCACTTCCGATCGATTTGCGTTCTTCAGGCACAATTGAAAGTTTCTGGAATGGTGTATTTCCAGTAATATGTTCCTCGTCTCCCGTTCCCTATTATTATACCCTGGGATCACCATCAATCAATGGCCTATTGGCGCGACTCAGATGCAATTGCTCCTCACTGAATTCCGATCTCTTCTCTAACCATGTTAAATTAACAAAATCATGTTCTCGCGGTCATCAGCGAGAGGACGCATTCCACTACTTTATGGAATGTTTCCATTATCACTCTCTTCATGTTGTCTTGCATGCAGCTATTTCAAATTTAGGACTAAGGCCAACATTGACTACTATCTTATATGGCCCTCCAACAGATGTTAATCACCCACCCTCCATAACTAAGCAGCACACCAAGGTGCAGGCTCTTATCGACCTAATCTCCGCATTTGTATCCAACACGGGTCGTTTTAATTTCCTAGGGGATTAGTGTCATCCAACATCGGCACGGCGACCTAGACGCTCATTATCTTAATGAAATGAATAACCTACAATAAACCCAGATATTATTTTTTTAAATTACAACCGAACCTATAGTAGTTCTTTTTTAACCTAAATCTTCGCCTCTACAAATTTTAATTTACAACATTTGTGGTTGCAACACACAAATTTTTTTTTATTCTACTTATATGTAACAGTAATTTCTATATTCATTCTACTGATTGCTTAATGGCTGGCTTACTTTTGGGATATCAATTTTTCAACTTCCTACTGCGCTGGATCTTCACGTATGTTTTTGGTTTGGGTATGTGTGGTGTGTGTGTTACCTCGTTCCTTTTTATGTAGTAGTACCTGGGTATGTGCACTGTGCTTCTTTCCTTTGTATGTCTGTTGTGCAAATTGTATTGTAATTATTGACAAGAGGGCTCTCATAAGCTTCGGAAAAAAAAAAAAAAAAAAAAAAAAAAAGTAAAAAGTTAGTAGAGTTAATAGAGTAAGAGAGTTAGATAGTAAGTAGTAAGTAAGAAGTAAGATTTAGATAAGGTAGATAGAATGATAGCACAGTATAGTAGCATAAGAACTTGGCACCTTTGGGAGTGGTAGAGAGTACAGGAGCACAGGGAGATATGGAGAGGGGGTGTTGGTGGGTGAGAGTGCAGACGAGTGCAATTCAGAGTGGAGTTAAAGCGAGCAGAGTGAAGTTAGATAGAGTAAGAGAGAGTAGAGTGGAGTTAGAGTGGAGCTGAAGTGGAGTTAGAGTGAGGAGTTTTTAAAATTGTGTGAGGATTCCACAATTGTCTCAAACAGAGACGCCAGATGTCTTGGGTGTAACATAGGTTGCGGTTGCACCAAGAAGTGGTAGTAATATCATACCCAGAGGGAGCGGCCTGGAAAGCCGACTCCAAGAAAAGAACTCCACCCCACACCCGATAGTAGATCGGGTTCCAGCGGAATTGAAGCGCACTCATAGGTGATGCTATCTTCTCACCGCGAAGATAGCATGGGGGGGGGGTGGTGTGAGCGGATTCAATTCCGCCGCATTACCCTCACAAAGTTAGGACAGTGGCGCCTTTTCAGATCACAACCAATAACCGGGGACAACACAAACCCCAAAGCCACACAAAGGGAGGTTAGAGGTCAAATCACCTCGGGAGAGGAAACAACCAGCAGGGGCCAACAACAGGGGGAAGCACTCCCAGAGAGGGGAGAGGCGTGAAGTAGATTATCAGCCAATAGGGGCGAGGGAGAGCATCCACTGGATGAAAGGCCACAGCAGCGTAGGAGTTATTAGATATATATTGTCAATGCATTACCATACCGGTTCAGTTACTCAGTCATCAGTTTAGTGCAGACCGGTGATATTTCACACCGTAATCGTCACTGCCATCAACATACATCATACCGGTATCCGTATTATACATTATTGTATCTACTATCCTTACTGTGCTATTACATTATCCAAATATTAAGAAACATCAATCAACCCTTATTGTTTTCACTGCAACGGCCTCGGCCTAGATATCACCAGCAACAATCCCTAAGGTAAACACAGTGACGCGTAGTATACAAATCTGGTCGGGATCCCTTGATCCCGTCACAGTCAATATGATCCACCCGTGGTTTTTTGTTATAAAACTGAAACAAACGCAGTTGTGAATCTGAAATTTTACGACTTTTCCTAAAAATCTATTATCTTCCTAATAGTTAAAACGGTTTTCAAAAATATTGGGAAGTTTTCGAGTTATAGCACCATTTTTTAACCATAATTTAGGCACTTTTATTGAGACGTTTTTTGAAAATTATATTTCATGAAAGATGATTTGTAACATCTCTATTTTTGATTTACACCGGTTTTTTGGGTGTTTGCAATTAGATGGAATTCATATAAATTAATTTTGAAATTTCAAATTTTGGTGCCAGCTCCAAATTTTGAAATATGTCTATTTTGTAAATTGATTGTTTTGAACCTGTTTTTTTAGCAATAGGGGTTTTTAGGGTTCTGGCTTCGATGGAATATATACGAGTTGCACCAGGGGTGTATTGTAAACTGTATTGTATTTTTCGGTACTGTGTGCAAAATTTGGTACCAGTACGAAATTTTGAAAATCAATTAAATAGTTCAATTGCTTGTGACATCTTATTTCTAGCGTTTTAGAGGTTAATGGCGGTTCTGAATTAAATGGAGTAAATAATTATTTAACTAGACATCAAACTTCTATTTTTCGGAAGTGGGTCCAAAATTTGGTGCTAGCACCTAATTTTGAAATCCATCAAATTAGTTCAATTGATTGTGTCACCGTGTTTCTTGCGTTATGCGGGTTTGTGAGCGTTTTGAATTCAACGGAATAAGTAAAAATTGCATAAGAGTTTTCAACCTTGTATTTTTTGGTGAAAATTGTTGTACCAGCACCAAATTTTTGAAAATATGCAAATTGATCAATAGTTAGTATCATCTTTGCGTTATACGGGTTTATGAGGGTCCTGAATCCGATGGAATCAATAAAAACAGCACTGGACATCTCAAACTTATACTTTTTGGTGATGGATACGACATTTGGTGCTAGCGCCAAAATTTACCATATTACGCCGAAAAATACCAGTAGCAATGAGCTGGCAAATTTGAAATGTATTCCATTAGAATCAGCGTTCGAGAAAATCTAAAAATGTGAATTTATAGCATTTAAACTGAAAAGTGCTGGTTACGTGTTTTTTTAATTTTTTTGCCTACTTAGATGACTAAAACGGCCATTTATAGTAATGATATCATTTTTAAATATTTTCCAATGGATTTTGCGCCCCAGAAAACCTGTATTGAAAAACAATTAGCCGATAACTATAACTTTAAAAGTTTATGAAAATTGTTCACAACTTCTAATTTGAAATCTGCTCTTTCATGCTCATTACATGGGTAACATTTTTATAATGATTGAATTTTATTAATTGTACTAATAATTATTATTATATATGGATAAACGTGGAGGGGATAACAGGGGATATAGTCAATGGGTTATGGACCAGGATGATGTATAATTTTATAAGAAACCATTATATTATTAAATTTGGGAGGGAGTATAACATAAATGACCTTTGGGGGGGGGGGGTAATTCACAGTATAAAATGTTCAATTGAAGTGGAGTGGTCGTTTATGGAGGGGTTTTTGAACGGGTGGAAAGTGTTTCTTTAATATTTAGTTATAGTAAATTGTTGTCAGTGATGAGGATTTTAAAATGATCTGTATGGATGGGGAGGTCAAAGGACATGGAATGGACAAAGATGGCGGAATATTTAGGAGGGACAGAGAAACTTCCCGTACGGTAGGTCTTACCAGTACTGTATGTTCCTCAATACACTACCCAAGGTGTCTTATGTTACGGCGTATGTAGGAGGCTAGGCAGCTTCCACAGTTATATTTGTATACGTCACCAGAACGTATAAGAAGAGGAACAAAGTTGTCTTTGGAAGGAAAAGAGGGGAAAATCTACAACTATTTCGGGAGACTATTTTAAGTTCAATGTGCGGGAAACAACGGAATAACCGTTACGTTATAGGCTATTCTTAATAAGAATGCCATGGTGACCTGTGAGAGGAAGATATGAAACAAACTGTAGCTCGCGAGTATTTTGCAAGGCCATCGACATTCCAAAATGTCCGGATCATCAGTAACCACAAAGAAAATGTCGCATGTAAAAAGAAAACTAATTAATTAAACAGTAAATATTTGATGAAATCTCATTGATGTATGACACAAAACAGTACTCGGCATTACCATAATTGAGTGTACGTTTGAATAATATATGGCCCCCCCATTCACATTAGAAGTACCATTAGCAAGGCTTTCAGAAATTTTGTCATGTTATTTTCGAGCGTTAAATTATTTATAAAAATAAATGACCTTCACCTCGCATTTCATAATTATAAAGGTGTTGCATTGAATACATAAAGACAGTTTTGGACTAAAAATTTTATAAATGTTTTTTTTTCCGTAGTGATTTACGAGTAAGTTTTGAACATACATTTTCCTAATCATATTTGTAATCATTTTAATATCTTTAATGGTTCCAAGTGCCAGACCCCCCCCCCCCCCCCCCCCCCCCCCCCCCACCCATCCACTAAATTGATCATTCTTGTATGAATGAGCCCACAACGAGCTCTTTCATAGTCCTACTATAGTTAATAACTTGTTTAAATATTATTATATGAATGGGAGAATCTTTTAGGCTCGTTAAGTGTGAGCGGCTTTAATTCCGCCTCACTATCCCCATAAAGTTGGGAAGTGGCGTTTTCAGCAATATTGGGGGATACGAGGTTAATCACAAATTAATCTCGTATCACCCCCAATAACGGGGACAACACACGGCCCCGAAGAGCCACACAAAAGAGGTTAGAGGTCAACCTACCTCGAGAAGGGAAGTGACAGGAGCGGGGGGGGGGGGGGGGGGAAACACTCCCACAGAGGTGGGAGCCGAGAATTAGGTTGTTAGCCAATGAGGGGCGAGGGAGATCTATTTAATTAAAACTGCATGTTTTTTTAATTGCTAAATTATGAATAAATAAATTATAAATTGTTAAATAGTGACGGTATTGCTACCTTTGTATTTTGAATCTACATATGGAAAATTTAATAATACTAAACGTTAAGTGAGTTGATAAGTAATTTTAGCTTAGATTCTCCTATGCATTCAACTTATGAATCCACTTAAATTATCTTTTAAAATAAAGGGGAAGTTACCTTTTTGATAATTTTTGAAATTTTGATTTTTGAATAATTTTGCTACTGAAATACATTGAAAAGCTGCGGAACTTATATATTCATACACCTTAATAACTCTTCTAATAGATGGGCTTGATTTAAAATTATCAGGATCTTATTTTTGAGGAATTTTTCGTGAAAATAATATGGCTTGTAAGAGTAGCTGACATGTATGTTACATTTTGTGTTTCAATATATGTATAATTTATATATATGTTTAAAACACAAACCGTCGCAAAATGCTACCTTATTGTTTTATTTAGCGTTTTTGACTAATACTTATTTGAGAAAGCGGTTTTTCACCTTTTCATTGTTGATTCAGGTGAATCAAATACATGCCAGGCATCGGTATAATGTGCAATGGTAAATTGTGCCAGACACAGAAGCATAAGGGGCGAGTCATGCGTTAGTGTAAGCCTTCAGGGTATGGCTATCAGTAAATTTAATTTATCTCGATGCAGCTCTTCTCTCTTTCAGTTTGTCTTACCTTTTTTTATTATTATGGGTAAACTGGATAGCTACTACTGGCGGTTCCGTACTTTACGATTTCAAGGAAAGCAATTACCTTCTATGCACCATTGCCGTATCCCCAGATTTTCATACTTCAATAATAAATTGGCTGTTTGGGTAAATAAATAATTTGAATATGACTTGAATAATTGAACAGAAAGTAGCGTTGATTTTCTAATAGCAGTTAGAGATGTAAAACGTTTTATGCTTTTAATTAATAAACAACAATTTAGGAAATTATCATAAAACTGAAAGAAATACTTATTAAATACATAATCTGAAAATTTACTTCTGGAAAAATTATAAAATATTAATGTTTCAGAATAATAGCTTCTGTTACATTTTTGTGGTAAATGTGTTTCCACGGGGAAAAATAATACTATTTCAATAAAAAAGTTGTGATAATAAATTGTTAGATTTCAAATAAATCAATTAAAATTTGTTAAATATTGTCGGTACTGCTACTTTTGTATTTAGAATCTACATATGCAAAATTTAATAACAATAACCGCCATCTGGTTTGATAAGTAATTTTTAGCATTTATTCTCCCATATATTAAACATATAAATCCACTTAAATTATCTTTTAAAATAAATGTGTAAGTCATTTTTCGATAATTTTAGAAATTACATTTTTTTAATTATTTTACCATTTAAATACATAGTAAATTAACAAAACTTAATATCCGTACAACTTAATATGTCTTCTAAGAGATGCGCTTGTTTTTAAATTTTCAGGATGCCCATTTTCTGTAAATTTTTGTCAGAATAGTACGGCTTGTATGAATAGCTGACCCCTATGTTACATTTTGTGTCTCACTATATGTTTACATTACAAACAAAGTGCTACCTTATTTTAAAATTATATTTAGCATATGGGACTATGATGTAAGTCACTCTTCTATAACGTTTAGTAAGCATAAAATCCTTGTGGGATGTCCGCCTATCTGTCTAATTCAATATTTCAACATCAATATTACAGCAATTATTTCTTTTATGGCTCTATGGCAATCCTTGCTGGGCTCTTGCAGATTTACTGATGATCCTCATAGATAGTGTAGCTGAAAACAGAAACTTGAATTGGAAAAAAATGCAGTAACAAACCAAACAAGCTGGCAAGCCTGGAAGGTTCACGGTCCTCCTACTTAATCAGTACAATAATAATACGTTTTCGTTCGGGTAGGCCTATGTTTCCTTTTCACTTGTTCCCATCGTAGGCGACCTCATGCTCCTGTGCTCATCCCACCACGACCACGACCACCAGTTACGAGTTGGGTAGGCGTCTACCGGCAACCGGTAAGTAATTACGCGCCACACGACGTCATCCCGCCATCCGCCAACATTTATACCGGTACGGTAAGCCTACCACCTACCGGCTGGCTACCATCGCACCGTAGGTCTACCGCCTACGCCTACCGGTCAACCGGTAACGGTAGGCTACCGCGTACCGGTACAGCGGTACTCAAAGTCGTACCGGTATTGTCGTAATTGACAAATGCAGGATTAAACCGTAACCCGTTCCAGTACCGGTACCATATGCATCTGAACGACTGGACGGTTAATCTCATAGCATAGCTGCATAGGCCTACTGGTAGTCAGTGCGAAGTCGCCTGCGAACATGGCGAAATATTATATTTACTGCTAGGGCTAGGCTAGGACCTACTGCTGTACTGACCTATGACAGTATGAAGATAGGCAGATAGGCCTACAGTGGTCAGGTAGTACCGGTCCGGTATGCCTACTACAGGCAGACAATCAGACAGTACTAGCAGTGCTAATTAATTACCTTAATTAAATCTTCAATTAGGTCATAATGTAGGTCCAAATTTAAAAATCGGCCTCCGTTAATCGATTTACAAATAATTCAGGTACCTCCATGCCAAATATCAGAATCATTCATTGCGTTCCCTATGACAAGATAGCTTTTTCCTAAACCATGCGAAAACACGCAAATATAGCGCTCACATCGCACAAATACCATCTCGACACCCAATTTTTTGTATGAGCCTTCGCCATCCCTATATCTAACTTTTGTCCAAATTTTGTTTCGATTGATTAATAAATAACTGAGATATCGCTCTGGCACACACACACACACACACACACTAACACACACACACACACACATTACGGTAATAATGGTCACCTATGTCAAGGACCGTGAACCAACACCTATGTCAAGGACCGTGAACCAATACTACATCATTGGAAATATGCCACGCAACCCGCAATAGTAAATACGATTGCATTTTCATGAGTTTTGAGTTTTCACTCTCTCTTTGGCACAAATTAATCCTAAATTAATGTAATTATTAATTAATACATAGATATTTTTATGAGAACCGATATTAATTGACTATTTTCATTATACCTATATTATAAACTAGCACTTTACTGAGTTCTATTCCGAGTGATCCAGAGATCGATAGTGGTAAAGTACAGTAGGCCTACATATAACAACTAATTAGTCAGAAACTACATGAGTTATAGTTTATAATTCTATTCTTAGCGAGGTAACCAAAACGATGGTAAAGCCATGTAAAGAAGATTCAGGTTTAGGTTCAGTTTCATTGTAAAGCTCCCTAGCAATGTATCGTCTCTCTTGAATTGACAAATATATTATATTAGGCCAGTGCTACTCTTGTGCTACTGTACAAGTAGTGCTATATAACAACAACAATTCGTTGTTAATACTAACGGCGCTAAGTAAAGTTCAAATTTTTATTACTTAAATGAAGTAAAAGTAAATTAATTTAAAAATACGATAATGAAACTACACACTGTGTAATCTACCTGTTTAGTGTTTATATCGTCGGTGATATGGCGAACAGCCAAAGTGCTATTTTGGCTAAAATGAGGTTTTAACTGAAATTTGTACTAGAGTACCTTAGGGAGGTGTGATATAAACGCCAAAGTGATACTGACATCCACTGCTTCAGAAAAGAGATGTGTCTTAGCCAAAGTGAGAATTGCAAATTAAGAGTAGGAGTTGTGGTAAAAACGCCAAAGTGCAAGATATTGATAAAATCGCACTTGTCGCTTCTGTCATGTTACTACTGTACAAGTGTATTTTTTGCTTAGAAAGCCCAAACTTGGTATGGAAAAAAAGCCAAAGTGATCACTTAACATAGTTTGCCAGTGTAGGCATATATTCCGGCTGTAGTCCGGATAATAAATGGTTGGCTAAACTTTCAGTTTGTATTGAAATTCATTATAAAAAATCATACTGGCTGCTACAATTCCATTGTTTTCTTAAAGAATTTAGCTCGTGCTCCTGTAGCTATTATTAGTTTGTTTGTTTGTTTGTGGCTGGATGCCTGGGTTTGTGGCTAGTTTGTAACAAGGTGTAACTAGAGAAACATGGTATAACTAGAGAAAGATGGTGTAACTAGAGAAACATGGTGTAACTAGAGAAACATGGTGTAACTAGAGAAACATGGTGTAACTAGTGTAACATGGTGTAACTAGAGAAACATGGTGTAACTAGAGAAACATGGTGTAACTAGAGAAACATTATGTAACTAGAGACACATGGTGTAACTAGAGAAACATGGTGTAACTAGAGAAACATGGTGTAACTAGAGAAACATGGTGTAACTAGAGGAACATGGTGTAACTAGAGAAACATTATGTAACTAGAGAAACATGGTGTAACTAGAGAAACATGGTGTAACTAGAGAAACATGGCGAAACTAGTGCAACATGGTGAAACTAGTGTAAAATTGTGTAACCAGTGTAAAATGGTGTAACTAGTGTAAAATGGTGTAACTAGTGTAAAATGGTGTAACTAGTGTAACATGGTGTAACTAGTGTAAAATGGTATAACTAGTGTAACATGGTGTAACTAGTGTAAAATGGTGTAACTAGTGTAATTGTTAAACTAGCGCGTCACCTATACTAACAGCAGAACTGTTGAACAGACAAATACCCGTATACTTCTCTGCCAACCTAATGAGTTCCCGCCTAACCAATAAGGCACCAAGACTGCTCTACTGTTAAATAAAGGCGATCAGGAGCGTGCTATTACTAAATTGTAGGGCTGCTAAATACAAAACTGCTACTTACCGTTGGATGGCGTTAATCTGCCGTCCGCTAATATATTTTACTAAATTTACACGGCTCCTGCAAATTCGCTTGTTCCTTTCTCTACCGATCGCTCGACAGAGAGCTAACTGTTCGAATCTATGAGCCACGCGGGAATAACCAAAACAATAAACCCTAGTCGGCTCCCTAAGCTTACTTAAGACGAGTGTGAGAGGCTCTACACTCAGAGTATATTCTTACGCCTAATTTTACTACTGTTGAAGTACGCCAATGCCTATGTCTTTTCTAATCGCGAATACTGGGGGTTCCCTAACGGAATGTGTGAATGCGAGAATATTTAAAATAATCAAATAATGGTACAGTACGATGTCTTTCGTGGGTAATACCGCTCCGGGTCTAAACTTGCCTGCGGCTGGCTTTAGGCCAGCAATTTACTAATGCGTGTTGCGTATTGAATACTGCGATCTAGCTTATTGCCCGCTAATTCAAATAACCGCTCAGCGTGAATAGTTTACAGTACTCTAAATTATTACCTTAGCTACTCTCCGCTATGCTGCGTACTAATTCTTAATTTTACTAATTAATTACAGTCACAAATATGTAACAGCGTACTAATTACTAAGAGTTCCAGAATGCGTAATTCTAATTTATTACACAACAGGTTTCACTAGTAACAGCCTAAAATACTGTATTACTTTGACCTAATCAGTAATCATTTATTGTAAACTAAGAAATAGAAATCAATCAAAGAGAAAAGGGGCGCCTACCTAAGCATTCGTAATCATAGGCACACTTCAGTAACACACCAATCAGCGTCAGCAATCACAGATCACAATAGTACAACTTGCAATTATACAATCCGCAATTATATAATTCGCCATGCAACTCGCTATTGTAAAGCACGCAGGCCTCTCCCGGGTACATCTAAGGCTTCCTAACTAACTAACCCAATTCCTGCCCCCTTAATACTACAAAATAGAGACAAAATCTGGATCATCAGCCCCCTAATTGCCGTACCAGCAAATGGTCTGCCCGCTACAACGCAAGTTGCCCGACCACAACAGTGACCCCCCGCCAGCTTTGCCCGCCTTTGAATCCTCCGCACTCCCTTAGTCGCTAAACCCCCCGATGCGCCCACCGCCTACCGGTACCTTAGCCCTCCATCAAGATGAATAGCTACCGTAGCGGCGCATGCAAATCACAAGTCTGCCAGTCTCAGAAAATCCCGTAGGATTATTGCGTCGAAATGAATTACATAGAACCATTAACAAAAGAGGTAGAAATCATAGTTCCGATTGTAATTAGCAGTAATCGTTGGGATTGATTGAGAAACACAAGTGAGAATAGTAGCACTAACGAATCATTCCAAGAAATTAATCGAAAAAGTAGAAATGCAGAAAATACACACAAATTATACTCCTAAACTTAATGGCACTAAATATGTCTGAGTGAGTTGCTGCTGTGAGAAAGAGAATAGATAATATCGCTCTACCGGCAAACCGCCAATTTATAGGTGATCCGAGAAGGGTGATGCAATCGCTCTCTCATTGGCTCTCCAATTTAGCGCTAGCATTAGACCAACCTGGAAGCAGTTAGTCCAATAAGAAAGCCGGATTGTGGCCTTATTGCTCCCCAAACCCACAAAACGTCACCATATAAGGTAATTTTGCCGATGCTTAATTTAGCGGTAGTAATAACATGATGCACAAAAGTTAATTTAGCGCGATTATAAAGAAATCAGACCCGTGATAGCTAGCCCATCAAGGCTAATAACAGCAAGCCCGAAATCCAGGGTCCAACTGAACTTGCTACCCTGGAACTATCTACTTATATCATATTACAAAATTACATAGGTAGGGCTACATACTATACAAAATGGATGAGTTCAAAATATATGGGCGTTTCAATTTCCTTATCTAAATGTCACTGCGCTATTATGTCTTATCTAAAATATCATACTGCATAACGGACTAATATTGCGTACAGTATAACGGACTAATATATTATACTGTATAATGAACCAATATATTATACTGTATAATGGCTAATAATGTGTACTGCATAATAACTAATATCGTGTATACAGTACAACGGCTAACAATGTGGATACAGCGCCATATACCGTAACACCGCTCCAAGGGAAATCATACAATGTTTCCCTCCAACTGTAGAAGAGTATAAGGCGATGTATACAAACAAAATAAATTTCTTTCAAATAATCTAAAATACTTGATACTATAAATTCTACTATTTACAAATATTGCCAAAGATATTGCATAATGGAATTGCATACAAATTAAATTTACCAAATATTATCTCTCACTGTTTAACGATAATTACATACAAATTAAATTTACAAAATATTGTTTCTCGTTCGTTCTTACATAATGATTACTACATACAAAATTAAATTTACAAAAATATTACTTCCTTTATTTATTTACAAATTGACGGTCTACCTATTGAAATGGAACATGGCTAGGACAATGTCCCCCATTTCCCATCTCAAATTAATGATCAACATTAACAAGATAAACTAAATATAAACGTATTTGAGGCTAAATTTTTAACTAAATTGCATTAAAGGCCGATAATCAAATTAAATATAAAATACATAATAATTTCTTTCATTTTCGGACTTTACTTAATTTCTTATAAAAACGCAAATCATCTTGGTTTGACGATTGCTCAGGTAAGTGAAAGGAGTAAGCCAAACCCGCGGGTTTGTCTCCCCAATCACTTCCTTTGCCTCTTTCAATAAACTTTAGAGCAAATAAAGTCATAAACACAAAATCAAATATAGTATAAAGTATTTACTATTTCCAACGGACTACAAAGTTAAAGTATTTCCTTTCAATATTTTTCGGCCTTCGAAAATAAAACTCTAAAATATGGATACGACTAGTGTATATGAGTCCAGTCGAATGATTGATCAAAACCTACGATATACATCAGAGCGACGATGATGTATATGTCTAGAGTTTGTCGGTCTGTGATATTATAGTCTCATCGGCTAGCTCCTGGGTCTCTCGGGCTCGCTCCTCTCGTTTGTCCCCTCTCCAGATACACCAGTCTACCCCCTGTAGACTCTGTTGACGGCGTTCTTGAGGCGTCACTTCCCGGAACCGGCGACGACGTTCCCTGGGCACCGACTATCTCCCGACTGGTGCTCCTCCCTCGGCCTCGTCCCATTTGCCGTGTCCCTGTGGGCGCCTCCGCCAACTCCTCTTTCTTCAACTATAGAATGGAACTGCTCGTCCTTGGCTTGACGCTTGCCAAGGACTCCTCCTTCTGGTCCTTGCCGCGAGCTGTGAGCTCCGGCTGTTGTCGCTGTGGGTGCGGCGGTCCTGATCCTAAAGGCGTTCAGAGGTCAATGACCCCAAACGAGTCTCCTTAGGCCGCCAATTGTGCGCTGGGTAATAAATCTAGACGTATATACCAGAGCGACGATGATATATAAAGGATTGGACATATTCGGGCTTAATAATGCATTCGTCGAAACTTCCCGAAATAATTTGGAGTAAATATCGTATAAATCGCGGATCGTGGGTATAGTTAGTAGACGGATGGACGGTGCGAATCTCGTCTGGATACTCAGGCATGAGCTTCCTCTCCTGGTGAAGCGAAGTGAATGTGGTCCAGGAACTCGAGTCCCGTGCCGCTTTGCGCCGCACCTCTATGTCCTTATAGGCTCGGTATAGCGAAATGGCCGCCGCCGTGTCTATCAAAGTGGGTGTCGAACAGGTTTAATCTCCGTATATGGATCTAAAGTCGTAACGGTCGGCGTAATGGGTCTTGGAGGTCGCTTTCCGCTGAAGTCGATACTGATAATCGGGTTGCTCATTGGGTATCCTCCCTCGTTATATCTAAGGAACTGGTGAGCTTGGCATCGCGTTAATATCGGTTCGGGATATTGCTCGTCCAATCGGTCGTGAATCGCCACGTCTTGTTTGTTCATGCATTCACCACACTTGTAAAACAACTTGTACACGCTGAAGATTTTCGGCGTCTCCTGATCCTCGCCTTGAGTCCTCCGGTACAGATGCATTCCGTCGAACTGATCTCGGACTGCAGGTAGAGGTTCTTCATATCGTAAATACATGTTCATATGGTACAGCTGCGCGATCTCCTCGTCCGGGTCTGCACTAATGTCACATACGTCTAAAGCGAAATCGTAGGGATACCGAGTGCGATACTCTCTCCGCAAAACTTCCATACGGTCCCCCAACGCTCTCATTCTTTCCCTCCTTAATTCCTTATCATACGCGGGTTTATACCTTCCATTTAGCTCCATCACCGACCTCCCATGGTAGTAAACATTCGAATCTTTACATCCCGGTCGCGCGAATGGTAACTCCGCCTCCTCTCTAGCAGTAAATCTTCTCCGCGGTTGCGCTCTAATTTCCTTCTCCATTATGCGCCGTGTATATACATATATATCCAATAAGTGCCGTTACGTAACCATTTACACTATGGGTAAATCAGTTAGATGTCATCGAAAGACAGACCTCCCGAACCCCCCCACTGCCTTCCAGCGGTTCAGGTTCGACTCTCTAGATCCCGTCTCTTCCTAACTATCCTCTAACCTATTCCCATGCATAGCGCAAAAACTTTGGAGATAAACTGGCCGTGACCAACTCACTTTTTGATGCCCAAACTACTCCCATTACTCGTACTAAACTACAGTAGTTCGAAAGGACCATAGTCTCAATGCTCGACTATACCAAACCCACAGGTTTGATAATCGAACATCACACTTCACTGCAAACTACTGAGTGGGGTCCGTGTATGCCTCTGGTGCTACTAACCTTTAGCACCCTAGTTGCACTGTTGGCACCAATCTGTGGAAGTTGCTAAACTCAATTTACACTCCTACGTAATATAGCCGTCACCATGGTTTCTAAATGCTATTTTCCAGGCTTCACGACTTTCAAATTACTGTATATCTATAGACGAATTCTAAAACGCATCTATACACAGCGTCTGGAATTGTCTTGGGTTCACTTCTAATTTTTTAAAATTTTAAATTTTCCAAAAATTTTTGAAAATAAAATTTTGTTTTGATACCTACCAGACAAAACTCAACGCAAATCACCACAACCCCGCTCCTATGCATTTCCTTGTATTTGCATACGAGGAATGCATACGAAGTGAGTTGCGTCCAACACTAATTCTGTTTTGAGGCAGGAGAGAAATTATAATCTCCCGTCTCGATGCGTGTCTCCTCTAATGACACGATATCTTGGACCGGTCGGTCCAAGGTGTGTAAACCATTAGTTTTACACTTCTTTGGGCGCGGACACTTGCACCTAATTTTCACAGTGACTGTGCGCACTATGTTTTGCACGTCTGGGTGTATGTGCAAGATAACTCCTGTCTCCCAGTATTTTCTCTTGACAATTGGTTCGGTTATCAATACATAATCTCCTCTTTGGACACTCCGAACCGTTTTGTACCACTTTGTTCTGGTGGATATGGTGGGAAGATAGTTTTCCCGCCAATATTCCCAGAATGTGTACGCAATAAACTGTGTCATTTTCCAGCTCTTACGACTATATAGGTCGGCACTAATGGGTTCTGATGCCGGCACAAGAAATGCTGGACTCTGCATTAGCAAATGATTCGGCGTTAATGCAACACCGTCTGGCAACATAGCTATCGGCCTCGAGTTTAATGTATGCTCGATTTCGATGAAAGCTGTGACCAGTTCGTCGTCGGTAAGTTGTTTGTTCACAGGCAACGTTTTAGCAATGGCCTGCTTTACAGAGCGAACTAAACGCTCCCAACTTCCTCCTCTCCAAGGACTTTCTGGAGTATTAAATCTCCATTCTACTCTTTGCGGCAAAAGTGCTGCAGAAATTTCCTTATTCTGTGCCGCTTTATGAGCCGCGTTCAACTCGCTATTCCCTCCGACAAAGTTTGTACCCTTGTCAGAGTAGAACGCCTTTACTAGTCCCCTCCTGGCCATAAATCTCATAAAGGTCAGGAGCAGAGATTTGGTCGACATGTCTGCCACACGCTCGATGTGTATGGCTCTACTAGCCATGCATGTCAGTAGCAGACCCCATCGTTTGTGGGTCAGCCGTCCACTCTTTGCTTCAATCGGACCAAAACAGTCCACCCCTGTGTTCGTAAAGGGTGGGTCATATGCCTGCACTCTCGCTTCCGGGAGTTCAGCCATCTCCTGTTCCAATACTCTGGTGTTCACCCTCTTGCAAACCAGACAGGCGTCATACATAGTGCCTGCTGCCCTGCTTGGCTGCAATAAAATGAATCGCTGTCTCGCTGCCGACAAACAGTGTAACTTTCCCGCGTGATGCAACCTCTTATGTATATCCCATAGAATCGCTCTTTGCAATTCTATTGGGTGACTAGGGATTATCACTGGGAACCTAAACTGTGAGTTTATGTCGACAGTCTGGATTCTCGATCTATGACAAATTAAACCCTTATGGATTAATGGACTCCATTTTCTAAGGGGTTTATAGAGAACTGGTCGTTGAGCCGATAATAGATAGAATTCTTTTGGGAAGGCACACATTTGATAGTGCTTCAAATGCTTTAATTCCGCTTGATCAATTTCATCCTCTGTCAGAGGTTGTTTCAATTTCTGAATTCGCTCACTATTAGTGCTCGTTTGTTCTCCCAAATATTTCGAATGTTTTAAACAAAGGTACGAAATGTATCGGCTTAACCACGCAGTTCTTTTATAAATTGTCAGCCAAGAGGCAGACGAATTTAGTAATTTGTCATAAATACTACATGGCTCTAATGCCAGCGACGGTTGTCCACTAACTAATGGAAGTTTCGAATCCAAACCCGCAGGTTTGGAAACCAAAGGCTCCATTGTGTCGGTCATTTTCTGTCCGTCACTTACCAACTGTGACTCTGGTTTAGTCTGTAAGGGTGGTTTTACGTCATAACTTACCCTTCCGGACCTAGTCGTCACATAAGTCTGTTGGTCTGACAGGTCTCCAGGCCGCTCCAATGACTCTTCAGGCCGCTCCAATGACTCTTCAGGCCGCTCCAATGACTCGAGTTTGGCTTTAGACTTTGACTTAGAGACTTTCTCCACTTTGACTTCTGCATCTTCAGGCATCGGATTGGTCACTATCTTTAGTCACTCTGGCCAATGTTCCTGTGTCCTCGTTAGAAAAACAGGTCCATGCAACCAAAACTCCTGGGACTCTTCCTGACAGAATTCCGCCGGCATTGCACCTCTCGAAGTTATGTCGGCCGGGTTTAACACTCCCGGACAATGTCTCCATTGTTCCTTCATCGAAAAGTCAACGATCTGAGCGCGTCTGTTGGCCACAAATGTCTTTAGTGCAATATTGTCAGCCGCAATGTATACTAACCCAAGGATGCGTCCGTCCAATAGAATAAGGTCAATGTTGTGTCTAACTCCTCAGTTATCTGCTTACTTACCTCGACTGAAACTACAGCCGCCTGTAACTCTGCACGAGGGACAGTCATGTATTTGACCGGCATTGTCTTTGATCTAGAAGTCACAAAGGCCGTCTCAAACTTGTCCTGACTTACCTCTCGGCGAAGGTAGGCCACCATACCAAAGCCGGTGTCACTTGCGTCACTAAATAAGTGGAGTTCGAGATCAGCTGGGAATACCAGCTGATTCGGAAAGTAGGAACGGGGTACATCTATATTTTTCAATAGATGTAACTCGGCTTCCCACTCCCTCCACTGCTTTGCATGTATAGGAGATATTGGTTCATCCCACTCTATGTCGGACAACCAAATTTTCCTCATGCACGCTCGTGCCTGTAATATTACCGGACTGATAAAGTTCATCGGGTCAAATAGTCTACTCAAAGTCGATAAGCAAATTCTCATTGTCAAAACTTTGTCTGGGCTACTGGGCTCAAATCTAACTCTTACCTGGAACTTATCTGTATTCGGATTCCAAGCGAGTCCCAGTACTCGCGCCATGGGGATTGGTTCTACCCCCAATTCGATGTCTCCGCTCCCGCGATCCTTTACCGGGAACGACTCTAGTAGGGCCTCCGAATTCGTAGTGAACTTGGTCAGAGGAAATCCCACTCCTGCAGGCCGTGAGCCACTTCTATGGCTTGTTCCGCTGTGTCCTTGGACACCAATCCGTCGTCCATGTAGAAGTTTCTCAAGATGGACTCGATCACTTCTACTGGATACTTACCAATCTGGGCTGTTGCCGTTTTCTTTAAAACAAACAGCGTGCCATTTGGGCTATCGCGGGCGCCAAATATCCTAACGTACATCTGGTATGTAACCATTGGGCCGGATAAGTCTTTATTCTCATACAAGAGAAAGCGAAAGCTATCCTGGTCTGCCTTACAGGCTCTTACCTGGTGGAACATCGCCTCGATGTCACAAGTAAATGCGAATCGCCGCTGTCTAAAACGTAACAGTATTCCAATCAAATAATTGTTCAGGTTGGGACCATCCATCAACTCTGAATTCAGGGACATACCTCTATAGACTGCTGCGCAGTCGCTGACGACTCGGACTTTGTCTGGTTTGTCAGGGTGAGTCACATAGTGGTGTGGAAGGTAATAAGTCTGGTCTGTCACTAAGTCAGGGTCCTCTACCTTCCCAGCAAATCCCTTGGCGATATAGTTGTTGATCTGGGCACAATACTTCTCCCTAATGTCCGGATTCCTTAACAACTGAGCCCTTACTCCGTTCAATCTTTTCAAGGCTAAGTTGTAGTTGTTCTCCAACTTAGGAGGTTGTCGATGCCACAACATTCCAACTTCAAAATGTCCAGTCGGTAGTAGACGTATGGTGTCTTCCATCATCTCCAGCGACCGTTTCTCATCAGTAGACATGGTTAGGTCATATCCACCGGGTTCCATTGCGTCCCTATCCAGCCATTCGACGGTTCTGGCTCCTGTCTCAAGGTCCTGGCGTATCAATTCCTTCTGCAATTCCTCCTCACTGTATTGGAAAATATCTAGGTCTTGATATTTAGCCACTTGACCCTCCACTATGTTGGTATAAGTCAAAACGTTACTCAAATAGGTAGCGTGGGCCGCTGAACCAGACCCACGGGTCTGATAACAGTAGTCCTCGGGTTCACTATCTGTCCGGTCATTGTGAAGTGGTTCTGACAACCTAACATTATCGGGAATCAACTCCTCGTCCGACTCGCTAAAGTCACTATAGTGGTCAATACAGGTCCTCCTAAACTCGTCTATGTCTGGTGGTTCTACTAACGGTGGTTGAGTTATAGGCTGTAATTCGTCGTATCTGTCTATTGGCTTGTCGCCACCTGTGAACTCATAAGACATGGGTACTCTTGTATACCAACCTAATATAGTCCTATGGGCATGTGGTCCATTGACATGCTGCTCAGCTGGTCTCGTTTCCCATATTTGGTGTGCGATCAGCTGTTCTGCACCAATCAACATAGAAACATTCCTATAACCTACCTGATGTCTGGGTATTCTGAGCTTGTCAAAATACTCCTGTGCTATGGGACTCATCGGCGGCACCTTACCTAACTGCCTGCCGAATCCCTTCATAGCTAGACACTTGAATCCGTCTAATGGCAAAGCTTTCCGTTCTTGTCGAGTATGTTGGTCTCTTGGAAGTAGGGAATCTAGTTCTAGTGTCCCTTGAGGTCACCTACCCCATGCATAGACTTCAACTCTATTTGGATCTCCTCGGCGTCCTGGAAGCTAGAAACGGCTCTCGCCACTTCCTCGTCGATATAAGATAATGTGGACGCAGTGTCCAACATCACATATATTCGCTTTGATCCCTTATCACCGGTAAGTTTCACCGGAATCACGCTAAATATTTCCGACGTGGCCGATGATAGATACGTCCGCGCGCTGGTCGATGAACTATCCGCGGTGAAACCTTGGCAGGTCACTTCTCTCGCGCTCGACTCGCCATCCTCATCCGACGAACCTGGTTGGTAACCATCGTCCTGAATGCCGGTGAACGTATTTCTCCTTATCGATACGGGTTCTTTGCTCCCCTTCCTGTGAGGATTTCGCTGTAAGTAACGGTCCGTTGGGGTATGGAAATCCGCATGTAGCAACTTGTGATGTAGTCTGCCGCATTCCATGCATCCGTCCTTGCTGTTCGGGCACTGCCGCCGTACATGACCTGGCGCAAGACATGCCCAACAGGTGTCCAATGTCTGCACTTGAACTCTTCTCTGTTCCGAATTTAATTCTTTGAACCGTCTGCAACTATCTAACTTATGGTCGTCAGATCTTACCTCCTTTAGTAAACAGTATTGGCAACCTACAAATCCATCCGGCAACTCCTGTTGCTTTAACCTAGGTCTATCTGACCGCTCACCTGACCATACTCGCGAGTCTGATCTAAAGGTTGGGGTACTCGAATTATATCTGTCTACTAAGCTATAAGTCACAGTGGTCCTGTCATCGTCAAAACTTACCATAGACTTACCGGTAACAGGTTTAGACTCTCTCATATTCTCCTCTGAGAAGTTTGATTTCATCTCTGCTACTGCGTCTGTGGCTATCATGTCATGAATATGCTGAAGTGTCAATACTTTACCTTGGCCTTCCAACTTATTCTCTAATTTGCGCCATTTCTGTCGGTAACGCATGTTTAGACGTCTTATTACGCTCTTTAAAACTTCGGCGTGATCACCATGATGAGGTAGATTCACCGTCCTCAAGATGTCCAATGCGTTCGAAATAGCGTTCGCTAAGTTCAACAGCTCTAACGGAGTTGTAATCCTTCCGCCCTTACCCAAGTCTTCTACTATCGACTGTGCCATCTTGGTTTTATTCCCGTAGATGTCACTAAGCGTCTTCATTGCTAACTCGAATGCTCTTTCATTGCCGACGAAGTTGTCAGCAATGACTCTAGGTTCTCGATGGAGCATCTGAAGCAAATAGTTGAACTTCTCGTTGGGAGTAAAGGTGCTGTTGGTTAGCTGTTCGTCGACATAGGTTTTAAAAGTACTCCAGTGCTTGTGGTTACCCATAAACTTCTGGGGTTGTTGCGTCGGCAGTCCTTGCCTAGCAGCAAACTTACCTAAGTCCCTAAGGGTTGCGTCGTTCCGGGTTAACAAATGGTTTAGTTCCGCAGGGTTATTAAGTCTGTTCCTTTCCCGGGGATTGAAACTTACCTGCTCCGCGTCGGTCCTTCTTTCCTTATAGTTTCGGGACTTCTGACGTCTCATGTCTTCCTCGTCATCCCTTGACTCGGTGTCAGTCCTTAGCGCTCGCGTTGGTTTGCGCGCCGAGGCCCTGATCCAAGCATCTTGTATAAATTTCTCGGCCGAATTTTCGAAATTGGGATTATGGATAGTCGGGACAGGCTTCCTTACCTGAGGTCTATGTGGTATAGTCTCCTCCGATATGCGTACTCGTTGACTAGGCTGGACTTTATCTAACTCAGGCCTGCTAGGATTAGAATTATTTCTTACCTGGGCTGCTTCCTTTAACCGTGGGTTGCTAAGCATATCTGTTATAGGTTGGATGTGCGGCGATATAGCTTGCACTAAACTAGCACTCAACTCATCCCTCGTAATAAATTCCTGGCTCGGGTTCTGTTGTATAGTCGGCTCTATCTGAGTAATCCGCTGTCTCTCATATGATCCCTCTTCCGGTTTAACCCGGAAGTTCTCCGTCGAACTGGGTCGGCGCTCCGTCCGCGTATTCCAAACCCGCGTGTTCGGTTCGCCAAATACTCGGCCCGTCGGAGTTTCTTTAAACTCATCGTCGTTCTCGCGTTCGGTATGTAGTGGTGCGGTGTTCTGATGCCGTGGATTCTGTGCGATAGGTGAAGCACTAATACCAACTGGCGTGCGATATGTAGAGAACGGTTTAGCGATCCGTGTACTTGTAATAGCTGGACCGGGTATAGGAATTCTGGTCGTCGACGACTCGCGTATGGTCGGAGTTCTCGCTTCCTGTTCGGCCTTCTGCAGTGCGAACAGTTCTCGCAACGCAGTCCCTACACTCGCCCCGCATTCTTCGATCATTCGCATCCCCTTCTCGGCGATTTCATTCGCCTTCCTAGTCCGTTCTTCGCTCTCTAAACTTAATCTCGCACTTTCCAACTGCGCCAGTTTACGTTCTTCTTCTTCCCTCGCTCGTTACGCTGCGCTCTCTTCTTCCACATGCGCCTTTTCTTCATACAATGCGCGTCTTCTTTTCTCGATCTCGAGTTCGCGTTCCTTGCGTTCGCGTTCGAGTTGAAGCTCGCGTTCCTTCTGTTCACGTTCGAGTTTCTTGCGCTCGCGTTCGAGTTGAAGTTCGCGTTCGAGTTGAAGTTCGCGTTCTCTCTGTTCGCGTTCGAGTTCCTTGCGCTCGCGCTCGGCTTGAAGCTCGCGTTCCTTTTGCTCGCGTTCTGCTCGTTCGCGCTTACTTATGTCCTCCAACTCTCGTAGCTCTGCGTCCAACTTACGTGTGCGCTCCCGTTCCCGCTCGGCTTCCTTCCGTGCTTCTGATGCACGCAAAACTTCCGCCTGTTGTTCGTCCAGTCGGCGTCTTCTCTCCTCCGCTGAGTTGTGAGAAACAAGGGATCTAGCACATATAACTTTACCTCGCGCGTGACTAACCTGGGAATCGCCACTGTCTCTAGATGCGTCATCGGGTGGAGTTAACGTTCTCTGTTGGATGTTGTCCGTCGTCGGTAGCACCTGGCCCGGTACCACCACTCCACTCTGCATCAGCCAGCTGGTAACTTCCCGCTGATAACGGCGCCCTTCTTTATCCTGCGTTTCTTCCCGCTCCACTAAATCTCTCGACTCTGCGTCACTCACCTGAGTCGCCTGCGCTTGTGATGCCCATAGCAGCCAGTTATCCGTCCTAACTCGTCGAAATCGCTCCGATAACGCGCGGTGCTCTAACAAGGCTGCTAAAACCCTATCATAAACCCTCGTCGCCACGTCGCTCGACTGAGACTCCACTGCTCTCTTTGCTAGGACTGCAAGCTCCTCCGTCTGCTTGAATAACGCTGAGTTATATCCCCTTCTAATCTCTACTAACCCTTCCCTTCCGATGTTCGCTGAGTCGGCTAACATCTTCCTTACCTTGTCCGTCGTCCGAGTTATATGTCCGGCGTACGCGCGAAGTTTCTTCTTTATCGCGATGTCAAGTTCTCTCTCGCTTACCTGACTTACACTTGGTGGACTTGAAGGATTATTTTGGGAACTACGGGTACTCCTTACAGCCGCTGGGACCACGGCACTTACCATACCCACAGGTCTGGAAACCGGGCTCGGGCTCTCGCTTCTGCTACACTACCCTCCCTATCACTCACCTCTGTCCGGGCTGCTGTGCAGTCCTTCCTTACAGTAGTGGTAGGGGATCCTAATACTATTACTTGAGGTTGTTGTTCTTCCTCACTAGTCACTGTCTCGTCCTCCTGTTCACTTACGTCAGCATCGCTCGCTGCGTCGTCATAGTCGGAATTGTCATCAACAGTAATATTAACGCTATCGTCAGTCGGCGGTCCAGCCGCCGTCTCATAGCTGTCCTCTAGTGCCTCTTTGTCTGAGACACTCATAGTCTAAGTAATGTTTTGCCTTCCGGCAAAAATCTCGCAAAATTTCGAGATATAATTATAATTTAACCGAAAATACAGTCAAATTATTTGTCTAATAATTAGTTGGTCCAAAATGTCAAAATAAATTCGCAATGCAATATTGTGAATTTAATAGGGTATAGTTATAGCAAATACTAGCACAATATTAAAACAAAATTATTATTATATAGCTATTATATAGCAATTAAATACCGGTATGACACAAAATAATTTCTGAATCTAATACAAAATATTCAGAATGAATTTGCCACCCAAATAATTCCAATTTTGCATATATAGCTCTAATCAACGTAATTTTTAATTTCAAATATTATATGTATCCACTAGCGCGTGGCTACATCTTCGGGTTGCGACTCTCTCTAACTCTCTCTCTAACTTGAGCGATTCAAAAAACCATGGCCGGCTAAACCTAACTAACCTAACTAATAAATTGAGTTCAGCTTCGCAGTTAAACAACCGATAATTTTTTACTGCTTCCACAAACACA
>JAUCBJ010005551.1:0-39689 GCA_032718475.1 Nemertoderma westbladi
ATTGAAGAATTGATAGAAGAATATTGTAATATTTGCAATATTATCAAATGGAGTAAAAAATCAAGACATATAAAAAAATTAACATCTTTACCACAAACAACTATGGAAAAACGCAGAAGTGGGACAGAAAAAATTGTTGTTACTGTTGCGAAAAAGGATATTCAAAGCGGTTTCAGTAATAACTCCAAACACAAAACAAGTAAATTAACATAATACTATTACCCAAAACACCAAGATACAACAAAGTAACAGGTTGCCAACATGCCCAGCCCCATGCACGGTGAATTTAAATACTTCTCGAATCACAACTTATTGACCCGACATCTAAAAGCAAACAAAGCAACCAGAGCGAATATAAATGGCAACCCAAACAAACTGAGAATCGAGCAAGCAAGTTCCATACCAAAGTAATCATTGAAGAATCCACCAAGAACAGGACCTGTAATAGCTCCAATGGAGACTGCAATTCTATACATTTGTTGGAGAAGTGATCTGGTATCTACATTATCACGATAACCACAAATATTCACAGCCAGTTGTGTTTGTGTTTCAAGTGAAGGTGTGCGAAATAATCCAGACCCCATACCTAGGAGTGCACATCCAGTGACAGATATTGTGAGACATGATGTAAACCTAGTAGCTCTGTAGGACCTATTAGATGCATGGATGCTGCTAGTAGCATTGCACCAAATACAGTTGGTAAGATGGTCTTCAATTTATTCATCATTAATGACATTATTAGATTAGTAGAAGCATAAAGAATTGTAAATATCATATAGATACGTCCAATATTGTACTGGTTGACATTGTTGTTGTGGTGAATATAAGCAGCATAGTTTGTAAGGATAAAGGATGAGAGTATTCTGGAATATATATTTAAAATAAATATAAGTGAAATAGCTGGATTTCTCAGAAGTCCAATATAAGTTGGTCTGTCTGTCGTAAATATAAGTTGGCGACTCCATCAAGCAGTAAAGGAGAATAATAAGAAACATCAAACCCGATATTATAAATGGGAACTTAAAACCCGATGAAGTGAAAATGGATGAACCAAAAACTGGTGCAACCATGCATCCAATACCATCACTAACTACAGATAAACTAGCTAATAAAGTTCTTTTTGCAGGCCACAATTCCATCAATAGACTGTATGAATACATAAAACTGATGTTGAGTCCAACTGCTTCAATAATGCGCAGAGAAAAACAAGCGAATATATATAACCCATGGTTGTTGTTGGGTATATATTCAACAAACCCAAATGCCAATTGGGAGACTGCACCAATAATACCGAATAGGCCCAAAGAGATACGAGTTCCCCAATTGTTGATAGAATGAGGGCAACTAATGTATATTATAAGTCTGACAGTAGAAAAAATTGCAAATAATGCACCAATTAGAGTCTTCGACCAACCACGCTCTTCTACAACAATTGGAAAGAATGTTTCCAGTAGATTCTGACACCAACCTGGTATCATTTGATACATCATCAAAATGGCCACCAACATGTAAAGTCGCCAGTCCTTCTGTTGACTATTGTGATTAGTAATAATTTTATTTGTTTCATCATGTGATATAAGGGAAGCTTTTCCTCCTGACATCTTTTAGACCAACTTCAAATTGAGTATTTAATATTACAGAGCTACTTGTAATCGATTAATTTATTGTATATTAATTAATACTTCAATTTAATGGCAAGTAGTATATCCTATGGAATGCTAGTGAGATCGGAATAGGGTTTAGACGATTTGCCAATAGTCCACAACTGACAGTCTACTACTACGATCGGCATGCTGCATTGCAGCTGCCTTTTTAAGAGACTCCTTTACTCAACTATTTACTTCCATATTTGTAATTATTTGAAAATATCGCTACAGCTCAGTACCATGGTGATACTTCCTATCATATTGTACACATTCGGGTGACATTTACAGTCCACATTACCATAGCAACAGACCAAATAAGATAATATAATAAGAATTTAATATACAGTATAACTATAATGCAGTTTTCCCTAGGTCTACCGTACCAGAGTTTTGAGAGATTAAATGTAACACATGTCGTATAGCTATAACCTTGGACTGTTAGTCAACAATCTATCATGACTTGGGGGAATATTGTTTAATACAAATATGAATTTTAAAGTTTTTCCATGTGTTTATTGAGACTTAGAGTTAATAGTTAACTCACTCTAAATTCTGCTAAGATATTAGTTTTGGAACAGTAAAGTACATCACACTATGCACCGTGGGACAAATCCCATTTCGGTGAATTACTATTTTGTATCAATGTTAAATTATTAATTTAAGGAAAGGAGCAGTTTACAGTGGCACGTTATTCGAACCAAAACGATAAACAAATCTCAACAGTACAGATAGAAGTTTAATTTTTGAGAGTAATCAGGTGTTATTTGCATTGATCTTCACCCTGGAGAGGGATCAATTTTGATTGCGTCGAAACTATCACTTGCATTTGCCTATTATTATTATTATGACTTAATGGAAATGGATGGTGATGAACATATTCCTACATTTAAAGGAAAATTCTACCACAATCTACATGCAGCTACTGATGGAGTGGATCAGCATGCTTCTTAATTTGCCTGGGTGACTTTAATGCGAATCTACATCACTCATCTACATCTCATACTGGACCAAGTGGTCACAAGTCCCAGATAGACCATATTCTGTTTCGTAGGAAATCCAGGAGCTTTATTCTGTACAAGACTGAAGTGTATTTGCACTTCGACCCATATCCAACTATTACCTATTATTGTGGCCAAGGTAAGACTTATTTTCCGCGCTAGCAGAATTGCCAAGAAGAGCTTTGAGAAGCTTCCTAACATAACAGGGTATTGGCTGATAACTTTAACCCTATTAGTACCGGGCTATAAAATGTTGTACAAATACCGGGGGGGGGGGGGGGGTCATATTGACCCCCCCCCCCCTCTAAAATCTACAAATATTTACGAAAACGTCTGATTTTTTGTTTGTACTGGATTTTTTGTCTGGATCCGACCGAAAAAAAAAATTTTCGAAAAAATGTACTGGGGTGGTTATATTGCAGCACCAAAATTACAAGTAGTGCACAATTTTCACAAAATTTGAAAGTTACATTTTCGGCTAATTATTTTTCAATACAGGTTTTCTGGGGCGCAAAATACATTGAAAAATATTTAAAAATGATATGATTACTATAAATGGCTGTTTAGTCCTCTCTGCGTAGGAAAAAAATGAAAAAAACAAGTAACCAGCACTTTTCAGTTAGAACACAAAATTTTTAATTCACTTATACGATGCTATAAATTCACATTTTCAGGTTTTCGAGGGCGCTGATTCTAATGGAATACATTTCTAATATGCCAGATCATTGCTACTTGTATTTTTCGGCGTAATTTGGCAAATTTTGGTGCTGGCACCAAATTTCGTACCCATCACCAAAAAGTACAAGTTTGCGATGTCCAGTGCTGTTTTTATTGATTCCATCGGATTCAGGACCCTCATAAACCCGTATAACGCAAGAAACAAGGTGATACTATCTACTGATCAATTTGCATATTTTCCAAAATTTGGTGCTGGCACAACAATTTTCAGTCACCGGCGAAAAATACAAGTTTGAGAACTCTTATGAAATTTTTACTGATTCCATTGAATTCAGAACCATCACAAACCCGTATAACGCAAGAAACAAGGTGACACAATCAATTGATATATTTGATGGTTTTCAAAATTTGGTGCCAGCACCACATTTTGCACCCACATCCGAAAAATACAAGTTTGAGATGTCTAGTTCGATAATTATATATTCCATTGAATTCAGAACAGCCATAAACCTCTAAAACGCAAGAAATAAATTGTCACAAGCAATTTTATCTATTGAATGGATTTTCAAAATTTCGTGCTAGCACCAAAATTTGCACACAGCACCGAAAAATACAAGTTTGATACGCTTGGTGCAACTCGTATATATTTTATCGAATCCAGAACCCCAAAAACCCCCAATTGCGTAAAAAACAAGTTTCAAACAATCAATTTACAAAATTGACATATTTCAAAATTTGGTGCTGGCACCAAAATTTGGCACCCACCGAAAAAAACAAGTTTGAAATTTCTAAATCAATTTATATGAATTCCATCCAATTTCTAACACCAAAAAACCGGTGTAAATCAAAAATAGAGATGTTACAATTCATATTTAATGAAATGTAATTTTCAAAAAACGTCTCAAAAAAAGTGCCAAAAGTAGGGTTAAAAAATGGTGCTATAACTCGAAAAGTACCCAATATTTTTGAAAACGGTTTTCACTACTAGGAAGACAATAGATTTTTAGGAAAAGTCATAAAATTTCAGATTCCCAACTGAGTTTGTTTCAGAATTATAATAAAAAAACCACGGGGGGGAGGGGGTCATATTGACCCCCCCCCCCCGGGTTTAATAGGGTTAAGGTACATCATGTATATGATTCTGTGCTCACAGATTTCTACAACTCATTTGCTGAAATTAACTGCAGTAAGGGGCTTGAACACCAATCGTGCCATTGGAGTAGATGGCGTGCCCCAAAGGTCTTTAAAATTCCTGAGTGCTTAGAGCTCATTCACCCCATTATTCTGGATATGTATAGGATAAAGATAGTCCCTCAAGAAATATATAAGTTGGTACATGCTCCAAAGAAGGGCAACCTAACAACCTATAAATCTTTTCATGGAACTCAATCTCAATATAATTATCTTAAATCGCATCAGTAATCGTGTGGGAACCAAAATGGGTTCCCTAAAGGTTGTGGGACATGAAGTCTATTCTGGCACTTTCTATTGTTTCTGTTGTTCTATTGAGATTCGTTTATTGTTTTGGTTCGAATAACGTGCCTCTGTAATCTACTCCTTTCCCTAAATTGGTAATTTAACATTGAGACAAAATAATTCCCCAAAACGGGATTTGTGCCCACCCCCACCCCTGCCCAACCCCTTTCTCGACGGTGCATAGAGTGATGTCTGTTGCTGTTGCTGTTGTTGCTGATGTCTGATATCTGCCTGTTGCAAAACTAATATCTCAGCAGCATTTAAAGTGAGTTAACTATTAACTGTAGGTCTCCTCAATGAACGCCTGAGATACTTTAAAATTCATATTTGTATTAAACAATATTCCCCAAATCACAATAGAATGGTTATGGCTATGCGAAGTGTGTTACATTTAATTGTTAAAAACTCTGGTGAGTTAAACTAGTGAAAACTATTATTATAATTACTCTGTAAATTAGGCCGGGTCAATGAAATTTTTTTTTTGAGAAAAAGTGGCCTGATGTAGTGATATTTACTGGTACTTATCTACTGGTATTTACAAGTACTTTTTTCTTAACATTTGATTTTGCTTTGTGTTTTCACCTTTTAGTCCGTCATGTAGTCCTAAATAATATACAATACTCATATACACTGTATACTGTATACCAGGTTACTATACTATACTAGTAACCATACTGGTTACTGTAATAACAGTAACACCCTGCTTTAGTATAAACATTAGCCTAGCCTTCTTGATTATTGCATGTATTGCCACATGCCTCTAGCTAGTAGAGTATGTACTGATGTAGGCCATGGCCTTTGGCAATGAATTAGTGCAGTAGTATGACACCAGTAATATAGGCTAGGCCTACAGCAGTACCGGTAGCACAGCCAAGTTTCCCTGCCAAGTTAATTAGAATAAATGGAGGGGTTTACAGAAGTTTGGGATCCCAGCTGGGAGTTGTGTTGCATCATGTATGTGGAGCGAGGTCGAAGTCCATGGCTGGATAAGGAGCAGGAACACCTGCACCACCACTATTCCGGAAATCAACTTCTGCCCTTCGGCTCTGCATTGTTCGTGCAGTGATGAATAAATCCTTCTTGCATGACATTGCTTTCGCCATGAGGACCAGCCAGTGCATAATCTTGTGATTTAGTGGCTACATGGAGTGAATAAGCATAGTAGACATGAGAACCCATGACTTTCTTGAGACACCTCTTAAGGGCACTCCAGCCTTGAAGATGCAGCTTCTCTAGCAAATGTTATGGGTGATAGGGAGTTGTGGCGGTGCAATTTTATCGACAAGCCGGCACAGCATTCCTAATATATAATGCAGCTGCGATGCAGCATGCCAATAGTAGCTGCATTTTTCCAAGTGACACTTTAGACAATATACAAAATACATTCTCTGTTATGCATCCGCCCTTGTATAATTACGTTTCACAGGGAAAGCCAATAGCATCAGACTTCCAACCTGGAGGTCACCAGTTCGATCCCACCTGGACGTCATTGCCGACTTTGCAAAGTTGTAAGTTGCTGAGGCTAAATATTTGATAGAACTATGTATGATAAGGCAAATTTTCCCCCGAATGAATTACATAACCTTGTAGATTGGTCATCATTGTATTGGAAATGAAAAAATGGTCTATAGTAGAATGTATTGGAAATGAAAAAAATGATTTATAGTAGATATAAACAATTTTATATACAATGTGTGCATGTAGAATCTACAGCATACAACTCCCATAAACTTTGAACATCGAAGTATTCCAGAAAGTCCGGGCAGCTACTGAACTGAACTCAATCATGAACTGAACTATATGAAAAAAAGTAATTGTAATAAATAATTAATGTTAAGCATTAATATCTCCAACCAATATTTTATTGCTAGTTGGGGTATAATTTTCAACTAAATGTTTGCATCAGAAATTATATTCATTATTGGCCATAGGCTTCAGAGGCTGTGGTTGCCATGGCCACTAACAATGCAGTAGTCAGTAATATGTATGTATACACATATTTATATGTATATTTAATATTCAATATAATAGGTTCATACTATAATGTTCCAGGAAATCTATTATACTAGCAAGAAGCAAGAGTGCTGCAACAAAATCGTATTTGATCTTAATATACTTTAATATATTCTTGGTCTATCTGCTCAAACTATCTATCTATCTCTAAACTAACTAACTATCTCTTATGTAGATTTGCACAATAACAGGTGTTCCAGGGTGATTTATAAAGCATCTTATACATCAATCTGTCAATCTATCAGTATTAGTAGTTTTACTAATAGTTTGTTTTCCTGTACTACTACTACTACTAGGATCGACATGCTGCATTGCAGCTGCATTTTTAAGAATGCTGTGCCGGCTTGTCAACAAAATTGCACCGCCACAACTCCCTATCACCCATGACATTTGCTAGATCATCCGCATCTTTAAGGCCAGTGTCCTTTAAGATGCGTCTCAAGAAAGTCATGGGCTGTCCACCATGCTTATTCACTCCATGAGGCTGCCAAAGTACAAGATTATGCACTGGCTGGTCCTCATGGCGAAAGCAATGTCCTGCAAAGCGGAGCCGATTTTGTTCTAGTGTCAAGCTTGGGGGAACCAATGAAACACCTCCAATGTTATATAGTGTCTGGTTGGAGATGTGTGCATTGTACTTGACACAATTAACCCGGCGTAGCATTCTTGTGAATGTGCCATCCAGAGATTTGGTGTCCTCAGCAGTTAGAGCCCAGCATGGACTCCCGTAGAGGAGTACTGGAACTACTGCTGCTCTAAATAATCGGACCTTAAGTTTCCGATTAATTCTCGGTAACTTCCAAATCCTGGAAAGCCTATTCAAGGCTGCCCATGCCTTTCCCTTACGTATTCGAAGGTCCTCACCTGACTTCCGGATCCATGATCCCAGGTAACAGAAGTCATCCACATGCTCAAGCATACCATCCTTTGAGCTTATGCTCATCCGATCAGAGACTTGCTGAGGACTTTCAAAGTTAACTGTCAGAATTTTGGTCTTTCTGGAGTTAATAAAAAGACCAACACTAGAAGCAGCATGTTCTAATGAGCTGAGGAGCCGTTGGGCTCCCTCTAATGATTCTGAGAGTACTCCTAAGTCATCAGCAAAGTCTAGATCAGTTAGGTACTTGGCAGGATTTCCTCGACTTCTGGAGCCAGTAGGTGGAGTTATCATCACCCCATCATCATTATAATGATCTAAGGACATGCGTAGAACATAGTCAACCACAATAATGAACAAGAATGGTGCAAGTGTGTCTCCTTGGAGGACGCCCCATAACACTTCCAATGGTTCTGTGTCACCATCAACAGTAGACACAAATGTTGTCGAACCATCGTATACTGATCTGATTGCTGCAATAATTTCATCAGGAATCCCATATAATGAAAGTATGCTGAACATACGTGAGCGAGAGACTGAATCAAAGGCCTTGAAGAAGTCAACAAAGATAACAGCCAGATGCCTGTCTTTCTTTTTTGATAACTCTTCAATTATCCTTCTAAGTGCTAAAATGGGCTCCATGGTCCCACGACCTTTACGGAACCCATTCTGATTTCCACGGAGCAGTCTCTCAATGGGATCCCTGATGCGATTTAATAGAATCCTATTGTATAGCTTTGCAGCAATCGAGATCAATGAGATTCCCCGAAAAGAACCATAGAGTGTTAGGTTGCCCTTCTTGGGAACTGGCACCAACTTATTTGTTTTCATTTCTTGTGGGACTCTTGTTGTTCGGTACATGTCTACTATGATGGGATAGATGAGCTTTAAACACTCAGGTATTTTAAAGACCTCAGGGGGAACACCATCTACTCCACTGGCACGATTGGTCTTAATGCTCTTTGCAGCAGCCTTCACTTCTGCAAAGGAGATATCGCCAATGGGAATATCTGGGAGTACAGACTCAGACACTTTTACTTCTATAAAGTTATCAGGCAATACCCTGTCATTATTGAGGAGCTTTTCAAAGTGGGCTTTCCAACCATTGAGGCGATCGGCTGGGGATTCAGCCTTAACCTTGGTGGTTGGTTGGCTTTTCCGCCCAGTAAGCAGATTGATCGATTTCCATGCCTGGGATTGTTTGCCTGCTGTCGTCAGCATCATTGATGGCATCAACCTGTTGGTTTATTAGCTCCTGTAGATTAGCAGAGTACTGCCTGTTCAGGGACCTAGATGCAGCCTTAACTGCATTCTTGGCCGCTGTAGTCTGTTTGAGTCGGGACTCTTTCTGCGACTTATGAAGGTCATTTTGGCATTTCTGAATTTTGTTGTCAGTCCAGGGGGCCCTTTTCCTGTTTCGAGGGTATACAGGAACTGTTTCTGCAGCTGCTAACTTAACTGCTTCTGTAAAGGCAGTATAGCCCTCACAGTGATCTGCCGCCTCAGAGGCAAGAGCCTCATACCTGTTGCTCAGCTGTAGCGTGAAGCTGGATCTCACACTTGGCTGTTGCAACAGAGAGGACCAGTCATGCTGTGGCAAGGCAGATTTCATTGTTCTGCTAGCACGCAGACTAAGTCTTACCTTGGCCACAATAAGGCGGTGATCACTGGAGAAGGGTCGAAGTGTAAATGCATTACAGTCTTGTATAAAGCTCCTGTATTTCCTACGAAACAGAATATGGTCTATCTGGGACTTGTGACCACTGGGTCCACTATGAGTCCATAGCTTTCCAGTTCGCTTCTTGAACTGGGTTCCAGCCGAAAACAATCCATTTCCAGAGATAAAATCCTGAAGATGGACAGAATTTCGGTTATCACTATTGCTATAGACCCAGGGCGATGTAGGTGATTGATGCAGACTTGCATTAAAGTCTCCCAGGAATGTTAAGAATGCATGCTGATCCACTCCATCAGTAGCTGCTTGTAGATTGTTGCAGAAATTTTCCACCTCCTCTACAGGGGCAACACTAGTTGGAGAGTAGCACACAATCAGAACCACCTTAGAAAACTTCTTAGCCAGTCTTCCAGAACATGAGAAGTGGCAACGGATGATGCGGTTAGAGATTTGGTCTATTTTGTCGAATGCTGCATGTGCAGTTGGATTCATCAATAGACCAATTCCACCATTGCCACTATCATCTACAGATGCGAGGGCGAGTTGCCAACCGCCCCCCATGTCCTTAATCAGAACCTCATCAGTCTGTCCAGTCTGCATTCGGTGCTCTTGAACACCCACTGCGCTAAGAGAAAGCTTATCTGCCAAGGCAGTCAGCTCACCTTGTTGCATTGGGGACCCGAGTGTTAGGGTGTTTACTGAGGCTAGTCTTGTGACTTGCCTCAGATTCACCAATGGCTTTGTTGGTCGGGGTGGAACATGAGAGTAGCCTCCAACTCCAGAATCCCTCTCCCCATCACAATCTGGCCTTCCTGGTGACCCAGGGTTTGGGCCAGAAAGGTCATCAGGAAAGGGACTCAAAGAATTGTTGGTCAGGAGTTAACTGACGCCTGTGAGGCCGATTGTGTGCGGTAATTCCACTGGCCTCTAGTGGCCGGACCTCCGCATTGCTAATGTAATCCATAGTGGGGGTTGGGGGGTGCTTTTTTGCCGAGTCAGCTCTCGGGGCAAATACCACACCCTGGTTTGCCATTCCACAGGGTGGGTGTCGCAATGGAGTCAGATATGAGGCCCATCACCCATATCTACTCTGGCGCACATGACCCACCATTGGCTGTTGCAGCTCATCTGCTGGGTCATGCCCTATACCCTTGCTGCCAGGTGCAGGTCGCAGTGAAGTGCTCTCAGAGTGGACATGAGAACACTCTACTCCTGACCAGCCATTGGTAGATCACCATCTGCCTGGTCAGGCCATATACCCCTGCAGCCAAGTATATGGGTCCTTAATCCAGGACCAAGGGCGTCCTTATCCCAGAACAAAGGGGGTCCTAGTTACAGGACCAGATTTGCCCTAGTAAGAGGGTCTATGCAGCTACAGGTGGCACCTCCTTTATGCTGCATGGAGGTGGCAAGTTTTCTTGATCAATGACCTACCTAGAATACCTGACCTGACCATTGTTTTCCTGTACTCGGGGGTAACACCCTGTACTACGCCCATGCCTACCCACACCCAGGTTAGAAGGATAGGGAACAGGTTACAGAAACAGAAACAAGTCGTAGAAAACACAATTAAATTGAGAATCAATAGCTAGAGAATCAACAGTCAGGTGTATAGGCCTACCGGCTTATAGTACACGTAGGTGTATTGTAGCGTTTACCAACGTGTGAAAAGCAAAGGTTATAACTTCGGACACTGCTAATTAAGAAACGACAATCAGAACATATGAGATAATTAACTGCTGTATTTTGATGAAATCCCAGGAATGTAAAAAGATATAGAAACCGGATGCGGATGTCACTGTGAAGTAAGATACGTACTTTAGAATCGTTAACAAAAGTCTAAAGTTCTTTGTACATTTGAAAATAATATAATACTGTAGCACTGAGACTGTTGAGACTAAAATGATACCGTAATATCTGCCAGAGTAAAAATTAATCTGAAAAAAAGACCATAAAAAATAAGGTTCTTTAAAATACTGTTTTAGAATTTCTCGCTTTACTTGGAAACTTTGGTGCTGAGAACACACGACTTTGTTACTGCCTAAAATATTGGTGGAAACATTACAGGCAGTCGCAAAAGCGGAAATAAGTGCAATACAATTATCGGGATATACCGGGTAACCCGCCTAGGGAATGGCCTGCTAGTTATACTATAAACTCCTTGTATTATCCTAATCCTAGAGGAATTGAGTATTGATATAATTTGACAGCCGCAAAGGCCTCAAAACTCGGCTCCACTAAGTAGAGAAAATAATTTGTAATATAAAATGACAGAGCAACCATGGGGCTGCCTAAAATGTATAAAACTAGCTTAATACAACTAAATCAAACTTGTGTGATAAGGTGGGGCATATATATCGAAAGTACATTGACTGGGAATATCAAAACTATTTGTAACAAAACCAATAATCAAAAAATTATTGCCAATAAATATTACCAATAAATTATCAATTATACAGATAGTGTGACAAGTTTCTAGGGAGTGATAGTATTTTATGTTTGAATTATTCAATACCAATCGTCTACTGGTGGTAAGAATGGAGCATTTGTTTTCGGTGTAATGACCAGCTTGTGCACAATATTGCGCTTTGGCAGCACCGTGGAGAAAATAAGGATGGGGAGAGCCCATGACTTTCTTGAGATGCCTGTTAAAGGACACTGGCCTTGGAGATGCGGATAATCTTGCGAAAGTCATGGGAGTCATGGGGATAAGGAGTTGTGGTGGAGCAACTTTGTTGATAAGCCAGGTTTTTAATGCGTGCTGCATTGGGCGTGCAAATTGTGGATCGCATGATGGTGGCAAAATTCCTTTTGTTAAGCCAGTAGCATAGCTTTTCAAAGTGCTTCAATGCAGCAGGCCGATTATGGCAGTAGTAGTAGGGTAGCAGTAAAACAAGTATTATTATATGGGAGACCATTCTGGGCTCTAACTGCTGAGGACACAGAATCTCTAGATGGCAATACACAACAGTGCTTTAACAGGTTCATTGCGTGAAGTACAATTAATCTCAATATTTCGTCTTTCCTTGCCATGCTTTTCCGTATGATTTGAGATCCTTATGCACTTTGTATTTGCATTTGTTTAAATGTAATTATCTACGAATGGTTGTTGTTGTTATGTTTGACTCTTTTTATTTCTTGCAACTCGCAGTTGGGGTTGAAATTTGTAGTGCGTCATAGTTTTTATAGAGGAATATGCTGAAATTCTCAGATAACACTGGGACAATTTGTTACTGAAGTTAGTTATGTTAAGTTTGGGAATGTGGAGTCAGATAGTAGAGTGACATACTTTTGCCCCATATATACTACATTTGAAGTTGGTCTACAAGATGTCAGAAGGAGCAGCTTCTGTTATATCATGTGATGAAACAAATAAAATTATTAGTAACCATCAAAAGGGATGGCGATTTTATATGTTGGTAGCCATGTTGCTAATGTATCAAATGATACCAGGTTGGTGTCAGAATCTATTAGAATCTTTCTTTCCAATTGTTGTAGAAGAGCGTGGTTGGTCGAAGACTCTGATTGGTGCATTATTGGCAATGTTTGCTATGGTCAGACTTATAATTTACATTAGTTGCCCTCATTCTATCAACAATTGGGGGACTCGTATCTCTTTGGGTCTATTTGGCATTATTGGTGCAGTTTCCCAATTGGCATTTGGGTTTGTAGAATATATACCCAACAACAGCAATCGATTATATATTTTCGCATGTTTTTCTCTGCGCATTATTGAAGCAGTTGGACTCAACATCAGTTATATGTATTCATACAGTCTATTGATGGATTTGTGGCCTGCACAAAGAACTTTATTAGCCAGTTTAGCTATTGTTTGTGACGCTGTGGGATTCATGGTTGCACCAGTTTTTGGTTCATCCATTTTTGCTTCATTGGGTTTTGAGTTCCCATTTATAATATCGGGTTTGATATTTCTTATTATTGTCCTTTATTGCTGGTTGGAGTCTCCACATTATATATATCACAGATACAAATCAAAAGAAAGACCGACCTATCTTGGGCTTTTGAAGAATCCAGCAATTACACTTATATTTATACTGATGGTATGTGCCAGAATAATCTCATCTTTTAGTGTTGCAAACTATGCTGCCTACATTCACCACAAATACAATGTCAACCAGTACAATGTTGGTCTTATTTATATAATATTTCCAGGTCTTGCAACTTCCACTGGTGTAATAATGTCTGCAATGATGCCAAAATTGAAACATATATTACCAACCATATTCGGTGCAATGTTACTAGCAGTGTCAATGCAACTAATCGGTCCTACAGAGCTACTCGGTTTACCTCATGATCTCAACATCTCTATCACTGGATGTGCTCTCCTTGGATTAGGGGGTGGATTATTTCATTCTCCTGCCTTGGAAACACAAACACAACTGGCTGTGAATATTTGTGGTTATCATGATAATGTTGATACCAGATCTCTTCTCCAACAAATGTATAGAATTGCACTCTCTATAGGAGCTATTATAGGTCCTGTTCTTGGTGGATATTTCAATGATTATTTCGGCATGGAACTTGCTTGTTCGCTTCTTAGTTTGTTTGAGTTGCCTTTTATCTTTGCGCTACTAGTTGTGTTCGCATTTAAATGTTTGTGAGATATGCTATCCATATGTTTAATGTATAAAAATCCACCATGATGATAGGGTTAGGTGATCTCATTACTTTGCATTGTGCTGTTTTTGGTAATAGTAGTATACATTAACGTTAATGTTTATAAAAGATTGTGGAACAATAACAAATTTACAATGAAAGAAATAAAAAATGTCAATGCTATTCTATTATCTTTACAATTATAAGATTCAATGGCTTGCCTATATTTTATACATTTTCCCACTCAGCAATGAATTGTTTAATATGGGAATAAAATTACAGAATTTACAGACTATTTATAGACTTATGGGCGTCCCATATGCTCTGGTGGACTATTGGTGACTTGTTGGGGATTATTATCGGTTTTGGTGGGATGACGGGGCTGTTGTTGTTTACCACCCTGGAGTTCATGACCAGGATCCCATCATTGTCCAATTGTGGCGATAGCGTTGTTGTTTGCTGATGCGGTTCACCTCGTCTTCGTACCCCTTCCTTTGCTTGTATCGTATCACGGCTTTGGCCGCCCCTTCTAGATCGATGGTGGGTCTCGTTTTGGTATCGTTACCAACTCCCTACTAAGGAATTCCCCATAGGCCCTCAGATATGCTACAAGCTTCTTCGTCTTATACCAGCTGGAGCTGTAACTGAGCAACCTATCCATTGGGTTATCGTACGACTCTCTCGGTTTTGATCGCGGTGGCGCTTCCTTAAGCTCCCTCACTAATTGGCTAAATATTTCCTCCCCCTCTGATTCTTCTCCCTCCTCCCCCACTGTCACTTCCTCTATGCTTGGATCTACCTTCCTCATCGGCGGCCAGCTCGACCTATCGTTAAGGAAGTGTGGGCTATGCTGCCACAACTCCTGCTTTCTCGAGAAAGTGTGGCGTACAAGGCCCCTCGATAGCAGATCCGCTGGATTGTCGTCAGTTGGGCAGTAGTGCCACATCTCTAAGTCTGACATTGCTCTTATTTCATCTACTCTATTCACCACAAATATGGGATAACGCTTCTTCTCATTATGCAGCCATCCTAACACTACCATGGAATCTGTCCAGTAGTGCGTCTCTACTATACTTGGTATTGTGTCCACCAAGTATGCTGTTGCTCTTACTCCTAATCTCGCAGCCGTTAGCTCAAGTTTTCGTACTGATGCTGAATCTGGTGGCGTCGACCTCGCTTTACTAAACGCAAGCCTGGGCTTATGAGTCCCCTTCGCTGTACTAAATAAAGTGCCGCTCCATATGCTTCGAAGGAAGCGTCGGAAAACATATGTAATTCTAAATTGGTCATGTCTCTGTCCAGGAAGTATACGTGTGGCATACTATACATCCCCATCTCTTCGAGGCTCCCTGTCCATTTCTCCCATTATCTGCTTATCTCTACTGGGACCTCCGCGTCCCAGTCATCTTTCAATTTATAGACCTTCTTTAATATTTGTTTCCCCGTGACTAACAATGGGGATGCTACACCTAGGGGGTCGTAAATCCTCGCTATGTATGACACATAGCCTCGTTTAGTATGGATCCCGGCACCCTCCTGACTTAGTTGATACTCCAACTCATCTGTCTCCTGGTTCTATACGATCCCTAGTGCCTTCTGCTGCGACTCCATCCTCTTGTCCGCCATAATCTGCCCCTTTACCATCGTAGGTTTATCCATCTTCGCCTCTGGTTGTTCATCTTCTATGGCCTCCATAAATTCTTTAGAGTTGGACTGTAATTTTGTGAGGTAGAATCCTGATCCCTTCAGGGTGTCGTGAACTTCGCGCCCTACATCGAGTATCTCTTCAACCGAGTTTCCAGAGCCCATCCCATCGTCCACATAGAATCCGCATCGAATCATGTCGATCGCCTTCTCACTGTATTCCCCCTCTTTGCCCTCCACTGTGTCTCTTACAGCTGCAGTCGTAGTAAACGAGGATGACTTGGCCCCCATGTTCTGCACTACCATCTTGTACATCGGTATCTCCGACGGTTCTTCGTCGCCATTGTAACACAGGAAGCGCTGACTATCGCTGTCCTCCTCTGTCACTCGCACTTGATTAAACATGCCCTCTATATTGCATGTGAAGGCGTTTTTTTCACTTCTAAATCTTAACAGGACCTCTATCCCCGACTTGTAGATATTGGGGCCTAACAGCTGGTAGTCATTCAGGCTCTCCGTTAGTCTTGGAAGATGCATCAACCACCATTCTTAACTTGCCCTTCTTAGGGTCCAGAGCCACATGGAGTGGCAATATCGGTAGGTCCTATCGGTATTTGGTTCATCAACTGGTAGTTCCACGGCCCATCCTCTATCCACGTACTTCTTGATTGTTTTGTGGATGTATTCATCGTTTTCGGGGCTCCGTTTAAGCGTCTGCTTTAATTTTCGAAGCCTCGTCATGACTATTCTCTTATTGTCTGGCAGTGGCACCTTCGGTTGCTTCCATACCATCCCTATGGTATATCGCCCCCCTTCACATTTCATCGAGTTCCTGATGCTCTCCTGCGCCTGTTTATCCTCCACCGAGGTTCCAACCCCGGTCTCCTTCAACCCCTCGAAGTCCTGCCGTAGCAGCCTCTTGAGTTGTTCTTCTGCTCCCTCGTCCCCCAGTTCCCTTATTGTCCCCACGAACATGCACCCTGAGGATTCGGACACGCTGAACGGGATTCTGGTCTTAATTGGGCCACTGAGCGTCCATCCGAATGGCGTGAGAATCGCCACTGGGTCTCGCTCCATATCTTCGCCGAAAACGGTCTGTAGTCTCTCGTGGGCTGTCGGACTATGAGAGATACTTTTGGGACATCCAGTTCGAGCATGGAGAAGTCGATATTATCCAGGTATCGGTATTGCTCGACCTCCATCTTTGTGGGTCGACTGGCATTAATTTTGATCGATTCTATTATCTGAATGGGTTCGATAGTAGCCCCATAGTCGCACCCTGGTGTTATCGCTGCTATCTCGCATCGTCCCGTCCTCATTCTCATGACCTCGTCCTTACTGGAAATAGTGGTTACCACCATCTTACTTGGCCTCGTTCGTAACCCTATCTTTTCGGCCACTCAACTTTCCGCTAGTGTGAACGCTGCTCCGCTATCGACCAGCATTAGCGTCGTAACCGATAGCTCGTTCTCCCCTTTTATCCTCACTTGTACCACTCCAAGTAGTACCATTCCCCTTTTCTTTGCTCCCATGGTGCTTGTTGCCATCGTCTGGCCTCCAGTCCCATCAGTCTCATCGTATTTTACCGGTGGTTCCTGGCACTCACTCGGCATACCTGTGTCCTCCTACCGCACATCGATGACATAGTCCATTCTTACCAGTGTAGGCCCGATCTTGTTTAAGTAATGCCTGCCAATGTTTGCAGTCTATGGTCTTTTGTGTACCGAACCTATGTAATTGGCATTTGTATTGGGGGTTGTAGCGTTCCTTGTATAGCGCTTCACATATTGCGCTTAGATTCATATCTAGCGGTTTAGTGTTTTGGTTACTTGGACTCGACCTACTGGGTGTATTGGGTTTGTATTTGTTTGTGTTGTTGCTTTGCTTTTGTCCCTGCCACGGTGTGGCTCTACTCCCAGCTCCTTGTGGACTAGAAGTCCCCTGCATGGCCGCATGCGGTAGCGACTGTCTCACTTTAGGAAATGCATCCGCCGGACTATGTTCCGGTTTAGGTCGGCTGCATTCCACTTTCGGTACCTTACCGAGACTACTCACTTTAGACTGGATCCATTATTAACTCCGCCTCGTAGTTAAGGAAGTTTGACATCTCCTCCAACCCTGGCTCCACACCTTTCTTTTCTCGAGTGGAGAAAGCGATCTTTCTCCATTTGTTTCTCAGCCAGATCGGTAGTGCCTGCGCTATCGTGGTGATGTTGTTCGATGCATTGAGTTCGTAAGGTGCATCTCGAGTCTTTAAAACTATTAGTGCCATTTCTACTTTGTTAGCGAATGTCTTGATGCTAACAGGGTTAACTGCGAGTCCGCCTGATGTTCTTCCCCTTAATGTTTGTCGGATAATCTTCGCAGGATGGCCGAATTCCCTGTCCAGGGCTCGCCATGCAGTCGAGAATCCTCCTTCAATACCTTGGTATTATTGGTAATGCCTCACGATGTCATAAGCTGGCCCCCCTGTATAGACTTGTAGATATATAAGGCACTCCGCCTGCGTGAGATTTTTCGTCAAGATTTCATTGCTGTACATGCACCGGAATTGTATATATTCCTCCGGCTTACTACCATAGAACTTGAAGGGCTCCATGGGTGGCAGCTCAATTTTAGTTTTTAGCGCGTCGATGAGTGTTGCCATTCCCATCGCTTGTACTTCTAGCGCGCTCAATGGTAGTGATACAGGCTCCTTCGGTGTTGGGTGCGGTTCGCCTATCGGGCCCGTCAACTTTCCCTGAGTGGGATATATCATCGGGGGTTGCAGTCCCCTCCATATCTCTGTATCGCACAATTTGTTTGGATCTGAGGGGGTCGGGGTTCTTGTTTTTGGTTGTGTATATTGCGGATACTGTAATGGGGGAATGTCACCCTGCCCCCCCCCCCCCCCCCCCCCCACCGATGTTATGTTCGGTACTGGGTATGGCGTCTCAAAAAGATCAAAATTATAACAATTACTGCAATAGTTTGAAATAATATAATAGTGTATGTAAATAACTAAATCATTCATGAAAATATTTAAATCACTTATGAAATATTTAAAAGATGTCCAAATGTTATTGCGGCAATAAATAATTATTGCGGCAATAAATAATTATTGCGGCAATAATTATGGGCGAGTGGGTTAAGGCGCCACTCCTGATTTGCACTATTGGTAACTGGCGCAGGCGCTGGTTCGATTTCAACATAAGGCTATTATTATTTCGTTCAATCTTTCGTCCAGCCAGCCTCTGTTCACATACCAGTAGTGGTAGCGAAGATATTTCATTGGTTGCTAGGTTCTATGATTAATGTGTTATAATGAAACCTTCAATGCAGTGAATCACATTGTACATAGGTAGGCCTACATATCTTTATTTTATTTAATTTTATATTCTATGTATGTACAATAATACATTTGTACGTTCCATAAACTGTAGTTACATATTACTTTATGTTACAGACATGGCAGATCCCGGATTCGGTTTTTTGAATGATCTCCGGGGATTGATATGCCAATGCAGTCGTATAACTGAAAACGGAATCGGTTACGATGAATACGATTATTTACATCGACAGCTCGAGTATTATGTTTCAATACTTGGGCAAATTGAATCAACACAAGATGGTAAGGCCTTCTCTTCTGGGAGAGTTGGAGCAAGATACAAAGGCGTGGTGGCATTGGTTAAATGTAGTAGAGTAGGTTAAATTGTCTCCAAGCGTGTTTGCACTTGTAATAATGTAGCTGTGCAGGATGAGAACCACGTTATTATAGAATGCCCGCTTACTCGGAACTTACGGGTGCGGTACGGTTACGAGGTTGTCAGATCGATAAGTGAGCTTATGTTGCAGGGAGATAATATTGCTAAATTGTGCACATTTATTTTTGAAGTGTTAGAGGTATTTAATTAAATATATAAAGTAAGATTATTATTACTGGGAATTCAATTGAACCGTTTTACTGGTACTAGATTATTTTAAAAAAAAAAATAACAAGATAAATTTCATATTGGACAATTAATATATAACTTTCTTTTCAAGTTTTTGTTTTTACTGTGCTCTTTATATTGTTATATCTGTATAATGTTGATAATAATTGTCAATAAATATATATATATAGTGCGACCAAAAGAAAGACTCACTTGTTGTTGTTCAAATCCAACCCAACTTCAACCTTCCGTAATATACTCAGGACAGTCTGGACGTCCATTGTATGGCATTAACAAAGAAACTCTGGAATATTTGAGGGACACAGGATTCTCATGGGTCCAGATTAGTCTAATGTTCGGTGTTAGCCGAGCCACCATCACTTGTCGAGTTCATCAATTTGGTATACAGAGGAGAGAAACATTTTCAAGCATTTCAGACACTGATTTAAAGGTCATTATCGAGAACATACATCGGGAGTATGTACATGCGGGATGCCGGCTGGAACGCCGAATTTTGTTAGCACGAAGAATTCGCGTGACTCTTCGTAGAGTCCATACTTACGGCAATAGATCCTGCCTGTGTTAGCAGCTCAGAGATGGGGCGCTCTTATACAGAGGCGTCGATATTCTGTTATAGGGGCTAATGCGTTATGGCACATCGACGGGCACCATTCTCTAAGCCGATGGGGTCTTGTTGTACATGGTAAAGTAGAAGATTATTAAATTTGTCCTTGAAAAATTTCGCACCTATTTTTTTAAAACTACTCCAAATATAAATAAGCCCATATAATACTTCTCAGAAAATAGAAGAAATATCGAAAGTTTACATATGTTCTTTTAACTTAAAAATTAATGCATTTAATTAAAAATCTATAAATAAATGTAAAATAAATTTTAAAAACTAAACAATATAATTAATTACATTACTATTTTTACACAAAAAAAATCTATAGCAGATTTGTCGCGGTGAATAATTTGAGGCTAATAAAGTAATCTTCCTCTATGTGGGATATACGGGTTTTCAAGATTGGTGGTATATTTATATTGTTCAACCAACAATTGCGCGGACACTGTCGTTAAGATATTCCATAACGCGGTCCTGACTTACAGTCTCCCCTCCAGAGTTCGTGGAGATAAGGGATCTGAAAATCGGGACGTAGCAAGATACATGTGAAATCAACATAGGTCACATTCCTACTGTTGTAAGAGACAGTAACAAATTATACCGCAATATCCTACTGTAAAGTTTCTGAATCAAGGCATAATCCAACCTTCTCACCAAAACAGTAAACTCCAAGTAAGCAAATCTATTGCAGTATTGGTCTCTTATAACCGGTGAGGCAGAAGACAGTCTACGAACGGACAAACTTCGATAAAACAAAATCCCGCGCAGCGAATCCTAAAATCGGGCTGACTCACTGACGGACTAAGGCGCTCGTATACTTTGCCGCGGTGTGATTTATATGGTGGGTGAGAGAGACGCTAGCTACAAATATAACTAGCGGGCAAAGCCGTGGTATGGACAAATTATTTTATATATTTCGAGGTACAAATAATTCCTAAACGCGCGTGTGTTTTATTCAGGGTCAAATTGATTTTGTAATCCTTCGTATAATATCATTTACTGGGTCCGGTGTACATTTTACAAATATTCTAATTTTGGTAGTTTGTAGGTCTAATACTTACAAATGATAAGGCTCCTTCCCCTTTTGTGTATTTCCAGGACTCAAATTCAGGCATAAGGTTAATACTACGCCCAGAATTCGGCAATTTTAATTTACCAGGTCCCTAATACTAAGAAGAAATGTGTTAGTTTACTACAGTAGGCGTACTGTTACAAATAGCTAGCCTGGCGTTCTTATCTAGAATTTTGGTTGCCTAGATGGGCACGGCAACTTCCTAACAGGATGTCGGCGGGGACACGGTAGGTGATAGTATCCCTAATAGCCTTAATTTATATGCGCCTAGCAGTAAACTGCCCTACCGCCTGAACGGTATAATTTTAATTCAGGGAAAAAACACAGTAACCCTCTCCTGGCCTACAAGCTCCAACGCAAACGATGAACACCGTTGTACTACTGACAAGCCACCAGCGCACCTATACCTGGCAAATGAGTTAGGCGTACAGTTTGCTGCACCCTACCAATGTGCATGCCGTGTAATGGTGTGCCTGTGTCCTATCTGTGTACTGGTATCTCTCTGCCTATCCTCTCCTCCCGTAGGAATACGAAGGGTTTCCGCGGGTTTTCCCGAGTCAAAATAATACGGTTCCTAAATTTAAATTTTTGGCGTACAGTGTGTCGCTACTTCTACCTTCGATCTCAGGTCTTATACTTAGGTAGCGAGGCATCGAACGCTGTCTAACCTTTCAGGCGATGGGCGAATAACTACGAATCAGTATTGTGGGTGGTCTCCTGTCTACATTCCTCCGATGTTCCCGTTCATTGCTGTGGCCCGATGTCTAGCCTGCCATCCTGTTCCTCAGTTGGGTTCACCGTGGTGAAACATAATAGAAAAAGGGCAGATATAGCGATAATTCTGACTTTATTACAGATAACCAACAATTATATTAATATAAACAATGTAATCTGAAATAACTAACGGATGTAAGTGAGAGATAACTAATAAGTGAAATGCTAATAACTAATGAACAAATCGCACCTTTTATAGCAAATTTGTGCTGCAATCAATCGAGTTAAATCTAGATTGTTCTATGAGTTCTAATAGGTTTTTAAAGATAACCATTGGTCCAGCGAACACGTATCTTGCACGACTGAGGACTTAATGTAATCTTTATAGAAAGTTAATTCGAACAAAATAAAATTTTGAAAATCCACGGCATTTATGAGAATATAATTCTATACCGCTCCATGAAAACAGGATATTATCGTGCATAAAATATACGGTTTTCACCAATTCTAAATCAAATTATGGAATACTTGGGACGTACTTACATATTTACAAATTAAATCTCAACAATAATACCTTTACATAATAATTCGATACAAAATAATTACAAATTCAAACTTTACGTATTTAAGGCTTTATTAAGTAAGTACAATATAAATCTAAATTAAATTCACCAAAATAAATCTATTGCATCTCAAATATTGCATAAATTCAAACAATCACAAATACAAATGCTACTTAAATATAAAACAAATTGCATAAGTTCGGAATAAATTCAAATAAGTCACAAGAAAGGCTCACAAGTCTTCCGACTGCTCTTGCCTTCTATTTACTGCGAATACAAGTACTGCTTCTTTATAAAATATAAATTGCATAATATTCGAAACAATAAATTGCGTAAGTTTGGAATAACTACAAATATAGCACTTTCTAAATATAAATCTTACTAAATATAAATCTTACTAAATATAAATCTTACTAAATATAAATGTAAACGACATAAGTTTAGAACAATATAAACTGCATAAGTTTAGAACAATATAAACTGCATAAGTTTAGAACAATATAAACTGCATAAGTTTAGAACAATATAAACTGCATAAGTTTAGAACGATCTCAAATATAAATATAAATCTTTCAAATATAAATTCCTTCCAGAATATAATGCTTTCTAAATACAAAACTTTCTAAATACAAAACTTTCTAAATACAAAATATAAATCAAATAAATCTCAAGAAAGGCTCACGAGACGACTTTGCCTTCCATTTTACCGTCTTTCAGAACGGGCCCTGCCACGTCCTCGAAAACTGCGTACAGGCGATTTAGCTCGTGATACAGGACTTATGGGGCGAGTCACTAGTTTACCTTGGACGTTGGGAGATGGTGCGACCATTTCCTCACATGCTCGTCTATTAGGCATCCCAAATCCTCGACCGACTCCTCGTGATCGACCGGTTGTGTCTACCGTTGGTAAAACGTCTGGGAACGCGCGGGAAGCGGACGACGCAGACCCAAGAGAAACTTGCGCCCCCTTTGATCAGCTGGTATGTGTCCTAATCCTCCTTGCGGTTCTCTGGGAAGTGACACCGTATCTCGAGTAACTAGAATAGTTGGTTCACTACCCTTTCTTTCTTCAACATTTATAGTTTTCTTTAGTTGCTGGCTCACCTTTTGAACCCTTATGATCCTATTCTGTCCGTCCTCCCGAGGGTGACGTGCAGACGGCGCGACAGGAGTAGCTGGTATGATGGTCGCCTCTAGGATCTCCTCTTCCTCGAATATGCTCGCTCGTATGCGTTTATGGTAGAAGGCAGCTCGGTACGCCCATGCGACGGTTAACCAAGCTCCCTTGTTTCACTTTTCGGTTCGGAAACGATCAAATTCACCATATGTGATACGATTAAACATTTTGGGCAAAGTTTATACTTTCGAAAATTTCCGGTGTCATCTCCTTAGCTGAAGTTTGATCGTGTGACGTCCAATGGTAAGGTAGGCTCGCGAGTCTTCCGCCCCATTCTTCCATCTCACCTTCCTCGAAAGCCTTATAGGCTCTGTATAGGCTAAGAGCTTCTTTCTTTTCGCGGGTTGACTGAGTCACCTCTTCCAGCGTAAGTTCAAATGCATCGGGTTCAACAATCTTAGGTGGACAAACGACAATTTCTCCCGCCTTTGGTCCACACATAGCAAATGAATGATACGGATTTGATAAAGGATACCCTCCTTCCTGGTAGCGTAGTTGTTGATGGTTCGAACACCTCGCCAATATCGGTTCGGGATTTTCCTTATTCAAACGCATCGGAATCGCCTTTTGTTGTTTGCGCATACAAGCACCACATTTATAATAAAGTTTGTAAACTGAAAAGGCTTCCTTCGTTTCTCTATCGTCTCCTCGAGTTCGTCTGTAAAGATGCATTCCATCGAATTCATCGCGTACCGCAGGCATAGGTTCATGTGCCTTCAGGTATTGCATGGTATGATACAAACGACTAATTTCTGTATCGGGGTCTTCACTGATATCTCCCGATATCCCCTTTGCCATTATTGGAAGTATGGTTACATAATCATTGCTACTAGAGGGAATACAACAGAGTTTATTGTTAGTTGTGAGGAGATGTGAGAGTTTTCGTCTGCCCTTTGGGCTCGACAACGCTCTAACCTCCTACCCATAGCCTAAGATCTAGGGTTTCTTTAATGACACACTGTTTCTTATCTAAAATTTTTTGCCGAAATAAAAACGATTTTGGGCTAAACTGGCTGTGAGTCTAAAATACTCACTTTTTGATCCCAAACTATTATCAGAAAATAAGCAGTCAAGAATTAGTAATAAATATAGGGAAGTCTATTATTTGACGTAACTTATTGAAACAAGACCGTGTAAAATTTAATTAAATTTAAGAAAGGCTCGCAAGTCTTCCGTTCTCTTGTTTCTCTAATTTTAAGTTCCACCCGACTGTACCCTGAAATCTATTCACTGGAGAAAATTTTAAAATTTTTCAAATCCAAATGGATTGTCTAAATTTTCGAAAATGTCTCAATATTGTGAGTTCCAAGTAGAATTCCATTTCTTATACCTACAAATCCCGCTCCTATGTGACACATAAGGGTACTACCCTCAATGTTCACATATAAAGACAATGGAATTCTACCGCTGTCTTTACTACAGTGTACAGGTACGTGGAAATCTATTTGTAAACTCCTTACTATTTACTAACATTTGTTGGAGACTTGTAATCTCCAGACTTGTTTCGCGTCTCTTCAAGAAGTACGAGACGTTGAGTCGGTCTGTCTACTGTACGACCGTCAATTGTCCGTACCGTCACGGTTCTTGTCACTCCATCCATAGATGGATGTGTGTCTAAAATTACACCTGTTATCCAGAAGCGTCTTTTTAGATTCACTTCTGCTAACAGCACATGATCTCCCGCTCTTAAAGCGCGAGTATTGTTGTACCAAGTAGTTCTGGCAGAAATAGAGGGCAAATAATGGTTTTGCCATATTTCCCAGAATTTGTTAGCCAGTAGTTGCGTGATTTTCCACGCTTTTCTACCGTAGCTATCGCCTTCTATTGGAATAGAAATAGGCAACAAAGAAGTCGGTGCCTGCATTAGCAGGTGTGCAGGTGTCAAAGCAAACTGGGATTGTTTGTCATCGGGTACTAATACTATTGGTCTAGTATTTAGTATTGCCTCGATTTCAACAAACAATGTGGTCAGTTGGTCGTCTGTCAAGATGTGGTTTGCTGGAATTACTTTTGCCATGGCTGTTTTTATAGATCTAATCAATCTCTCCCAGACTCCGCCTCTCCATGGACTGTCTGGAGGATTAAACTTCCAAACAATTTTGTAAGGACGTAGTTCGTTTGAGATTTGATCATGATCTAATTTCTTAAAGGCTCTAGCAATTTCATTTCGAGCACCAACAAAGTTTGTACCTTGGTCTGAGTACAAGCATTTTACTAGTCCGCGTCTAGCGATAAATCGCCGCAATGCTAGTATAAAGGCATTGGTGGAAAGATCCATCACACGTTCAATATGAACTGCCCTACTGGACATGCATGTGAAAATCAGTCCCCAGCGTTTTACTAGTATACGTCCACGTTTCGTATGTATGGGACCAAAGCAGTCGATTCCAGTCTCTGTGAAAGGTGGTCTGAATGCTTGTAGTCGTGCTTGTGGAAGTTCGCTCATTTCTTGGGTACCTATTCTAGAATGTACCTTTTTACAAATAATACCCATACGTGTCACTGAACTTAGTGCTTTACTGGGTCTAATTAATACAAATCTTGTACGTAAGTATGAAAGACAGTGGTGTCTTCCAGCGTGTTTCAGATGTAAATGTGCGTCCAGTATCATTGCACGTTGTAATTCGTGATGTTGCGGTATTATTATTGGGTACCTAAAATCAGTATTAAAGTCGATGTTTTGAAGCCGAGATTTATGACAAATTAAGCCATTATAAATTATCGGACTCCAACTCAATATTGGTGACGACTTGATTGGTTGACCTTGACTTATGGATGTGAATTCGCGTGCGAAATATCGCATTTGGTAATGGCGAATTAATTTAATTTCACATCTGTCAATCTCAGTCAATGTGAGTCGACGTGTAAAGTCGCGTTTGCCTTTAACGTATTGTACAAAACGTACAATCCACGCTAATTTTCGGCACGCGTTTTGCCAAGAATCTGTCAAATTTACAATACGGTCGACGTAAGTATTTATGACGTCATCAGGTAAGTCAATGATGAATTTTGAAGGTTTTGTTTTACTAGATGGGCCCACGAGTCCGCCGGTAAGTATTCCCTTGTTGACTGTTGATCCGTCCGGGTCTACAAGTAATTTGTCCTTCTTCGTCTTCTTACCTTGATTGTCAGTATCTTGTGAGTCGATCCCTAATGGTGGTTTTAACTCTATAGGATCACTGGGTTTCGGTAAATTTATTTTTCTGCCGATATTAATCCCAGGTCTCACCGTAGGTTGTAAGGTTGGTATGTTTCTTGAGCATAAAGTAACAGCTGTATTTACATTTGCGTAGGTACTGCCCACATCTGTAATACATAAGGTTTCACTGTACTTATGGTTACTCAAGGGTGTCAAATTTGGTAGTTTGTCAATAGAAGGCCGCTCCAATAGGGAAACTGCGGCTTTACTATGTGTCACTACGTTACTAATGTCTGGTAGAACATCTTGTGAAATGTCTGGTAAAATGTTTCGCGGAACATCCGGCGAAACGTCTAGTGACATGTCTGGCAAAATGTCTAGTTGACCGTCTGGTAACGTGTCTGGTTGACCATCTGGCGATACGTCTGGTAACATGTCTGGTTGACCGTCTGGCGATATGTCTGGTTGAGAAAGGCTCGCAAGTCTTCCTGCCTTAACTTTGTAAGTTATATTTTTCCATTTCGCCTTTGGTTTCTTCTTAAGTTTCGCCGTTGTCCTTTTCTTTGCTTTACCTTTCTTTGGTTTTTTAATTTCGGCGTCCTTAGGAATAGTATTAGACTTGTTATCGTATAGTGGCGGCCAATGTTGTGTTGCTCTTTGTAAGAATTGTGGTCCGTGTTGCCAAAATTCCTTGTTTTCCGGTTTACAGAATTCCTCAGGCAGCATTCCTCGCGACGCAATATCAGCTGGATTTTGTGGTCCGGGACAATGTCGCCAATCTTCTTTTATTGAACGGTCTAGAATTTCTGCACGACGGTTAGCTACAAATGTTTTGAATTCAAGTGTATCATTGTTTATATAAAATAAAACTAACGTCGCGTCAGTCCAATAAAATATCTGTAAACTTGACTGTAGTTCAGTCTGTATAAGGTTCACAATTGTCGTTGACAGAGTTGCGGCTTGTAGCTCAGCGCGTGGTGTCGTCATGTACTTAGTAGGCATTGTTTTAGCCTTAGAAGTAATGAGCGAAACATCAAACTCATCTGAGTCTACGTGTCTACGCAAATACGCTGTCACTCCAAAGCCGTTGTCACTGGCGTCGGAAAAACAATGTAATTCTAAGTTGTCAGGAAATGTCGTCTCTAATGGAAAGTACACCCGGGGTATGGAATAATCCTCTAGCGAAGATAATTGCGCCTCCCAAGTCTTCCATAAGTCCACTTGTTCGGATGAGATCGGTTCGTCCCATGTCAGTCCATCTTTCCAAATACTGCGCATATATATTCTTGCTTGCAGTATTATTGGGCTGATGAAACCTAATGGATCGAACAGTCTACTTAGTTTCGACAAGCAAGACCTCTTTGTCAGAGAATCCCCTTGAGCGTCCAGTCTTACTTTCACTCGAAAATTGTCTGTGTTCGGGTCCCAAAATAGTCCCAACACCTTTGTCGTCGGTAGTGGTTCAAACTCTAAGTCAATGTCACCACCTCCACGTTCAGTCATTTCGAATGAATTTACTAATTCGGCACTGTTTGAGGCAAACTTGGTGAGGTTAAAACCTCCGCCTGCTAAACAGTCCCGTAATTGATGTGCTACTGTAATAGCACGTTCTACTGTGTCACAACTTTGTAATCCATCGTCCACATAAAAATCTCGTTCTACGATCTGGATTACCTCTGGGTCATACTTATGTTTCTGGTCCCTAGCAGTCTGCTTCAGGGTGTACATAGTACAATTTGGGCTGTCCCTGGCACCGAAAACGCGAACTTGCATTTGGTAAGTCGCCGGTGGTTGACTTAAGTCTCCATCCGGGTACCAGAGGAACCTCAAACTGTCTCTGTCTCACTCTAACGCTCGCACTTGGTGAAACATCGCTTCTACGTCACAAGTAAATGCTACTTGGCGCTGACGGAAGCGCATAATCACCCCCATGAGATAATTATTCATGTTTGGTCCATCCATCAACTCACTATTGAGAGACATTCCCTCAAACAGAGCCGCGCAGTCATTAACTACACGTACTTTATCAGGTTTGTCGGGGTGTCTCACGTAGTGATGTGGCAAGTAGTATGTCTGGTCTGTCACAATCTCTGGGTTTGTCATCCTGATAGCGTATCCTTTCGTCAAATACGTCTCCATCTGAGTATTATACTGCAGATGGGCTTTCTCGTCCTTTAATAAACGCTGTCGTATTGAGTTTAAACGTCTTAAGGCTAGCGGATAATTATTTATAAGTTTAGGACGTTGGTTACGCCATAGCATCCCTACCTCATAATGTCCATCTTTCGTCTGATGGATAGTATCTTCCATGATCTTCAAAGATTGTTTCTCTTGTTCCGACATATATGGTTCGTAGCTACCGGGTTCGGCTGTGTCTTGTTCCAACCATCTGATAGTTTTCTCTGTTAATTCTTTGTCTCGCGCGGCTTGTTCCACTTGATGATTTCTTAACGCGTCATCATCGACAGGTGTTGTTAAGGTTATTGGTTGAGGTAGACTCGCAAGCCTTCCGGCGTTATCATCTGTCGTTGATGGAACCTCTGCCTGACTCCGCTCCTTCTCAATCTCTATACTAACCTTGTGGATTGGCTGCTCTTTGTGACTTATCGTACTCGCTACACACGTCGTACTTGTAACGTTGTTGTGTTTTGTCGAACGTAGTGTAGTATAGTCCTTGTCGTGTGAAAAAGAATGAGTTGAAGTTGTAGTTAATAAACAACATGTACTTTGTACATCGTCTTCCTCATCACTTATATCTAGTGTGCGCACAGGCGCTCGAGTATACCAACCTATCGGAGTTCGACAGGCGTATGCATTTCCTGCTACGACTACCGATGGTCTGGTTTCCCACACTTGATGTAAGTTGAATTGATCTGTCCCGATCAGCATTGCTACTGATCTATAGTTAACAGGACATTCAGGTACACCAAGGTGTCTGAAATACTTACGGTCCTCTAAGGATTGTTCCGGCACTGGACCCAGTAGGTTACTAAAGTCGTTGGTGGCTGCAAAGGTTAAATCCTTAAAGGGTAACAAAGACCTCTCGATTCGCTATGTTGCGATTTCGGAAGAAGAGTGTCTAAGTTCAACTTAACTCGTGTCACTGGTATTGCACGTTGTCCATGCATACTACTTACAGTGTATTTGACGTTCTTACCTTGTCGGAGATCCGTCACGACATCAGCTACCTTCTCGTCCACATAGCTGTGAGATGAGGCTGAATCCAGGATAGCGTAGATTCGTTTGCTCCCTTTTGTGCCAGTAATCTTGACAGGAATTACGCTAAAACCTTTTAGTTGGTCAGGCGTCAGAAGCGCAATCGATGGTTGTTCGTCTCCATCTGAGTATATGTCGTCATCCTCGGTTTCCTCATCAGAAGACCCAGACTGCTCCGGGAAACAATCCCGAATATGTGTCACGAAAGTTGGAGTTGTTCTCGATTCTCGATTCTTATATGCCGTATTACATTTCGCTGCTGCTTCTGGGTGTTCCCTAGTGAAGCGTTTTGTCGGCGTATGACTGTCGGTATGGAGCAAACCGTCATGGTTGCGTCCACAGGATGGACAGGTGTCCGTATTTGGGCAGTCTTTTCGAACGTGTCCGTGTTGCGTACACCGCCAATAAGAATCCAATGGCCGTATCTGTAGTCTTCGTTCTTCCGAGTTTAACTCGCGAAACAGCCGACAACCTCTTAGCTTGTGACTGGTATACCGCTTACCTAAGTGCTCGCAGTATTGGCAACCGCTAAAGTCTGCACTCAGTTGCTGTCTGGTCTGTTTGATCCCAATAGGTGCGGATACTTTACTACTGTCCGAAAATTGTCGGGTTTCTGTCGGTGTGGCGTAAGTGGCCATCTTGGTGGATGTTGTCTGGGGTTTTTGTCGGTTTGAGGATGGTAAGGTGATTCCTTCTGCTATAATGTGTTGGTCGGTGTAGTTGGATCGGGTCTCCACCACCGCTTCCCTGGATATTAATAGGTATACATCCTCTAATTTCAAAAATCTACCCCGTTCTTCCCGCTGGTATTCGATCTTCCTCCACTCCCGACGAAGTCGATGGTGGAGTCTTCCTATGATTTTTAATAGGACTGTAGGGGTGTTCCCGTAATCGAGTTGTCCAATAGATCTTAATGTAGTGATAGCGTTCTTAATTTCGTCAGCTAGTTTTAGTAAGTCGACGGGTTTAGTAATAGCCCCCCCCCCCTTACAGAGTTCCTCTATCACTGACTTGGCCATGCTGACTGTACCTCCGTAGATTGAAGATAAGCGATCGTATGCTAACTCGAAGGCATCTGGTACACCAACGAAAGTCTCCGCTAAGCGTTTGGGTTCTCCCGTCAAGGTTTGAAGTAGATAGTTGAACTTTTCCCTTGATGTAAAAGCGCACGCCGCAATTTGAGATTCGATGTAGTCCTTGTCTGGCTGCGAACTTAGCTATCTCCTCGGCTACGTTCAAAGTTTCGCGTCCTTGGGTAGCAATCGAGTTGATGTTCTCCCGTCTTGGCGCTTTTCTTTGATACGAGGTGTTTCTTGAAGGTATCGCTCTTTGCGGATCCTTCGGGTTTCTATTGTGTTCGAATTCGGTATTCCTCGAACTATCTGTTTGAACTTCCTCCAGGCGTTCCTCGATCTGGGCCAACTTGTTAACAACTGGTCGCAGAATGTCGGCGAATTGTTGCGTACTGATCGCGTCCGTTGGTTGTAACGCTTTCTGTGTTGGTGTATTTTGTGGAGGATTGTCTATAAAGGAATTTGTTGAACGCTCGCATTTGCATTCATCGGCCGCTCCTGTTCTAAACACCTCGCGTTCCGGGTAATCCGACTCGCTGGAAGTACTACTATCACCTGGATATGGTGGCCGACGTGCTCGCGTCCATTGTGTTGTACGAATTCTAACATTCCGTTTCGGAACATCGTCCACTGGTCTCCGTTGTTCGGTAGGCTCGCAGGTCTTCCTCGAAGTCGTAGAATGCGATGTAAACTGGTTAAGCGGTCGCGTATCCACTGGTCTCCGTTGTTCGGTCGGCTCACATGTCTTCCTCGAAGTCGTAGATTGCGATGTAAACTGAATTCGTGGTCGCGTAATGGCGTTTGAGTCCAAAGTCCTTGTAGGTCTAAACACCGGTTTTGGTGTCGACGGTTGACTCACCTGTTTAGTCGTCATTAATGTAGGTCCAACTAATAAACTACTACGATCCGTTATTGGCGGATTACTTACCTTGACCTTTGGAATAGGCGAAGACGTTGCTCTTGGCGGTACAAACTTGTCCGGAATAACATACCTGTGTTCCGTCGCATCGTGTATAGGAGATATGCTGCTACTACCAGCAATCGAAACAGGTCCTTTATTCATAATTGGTGCGAACATCGGAGTTACTTGAGGAAATCGTTGACATAAGTCTTTAACCAATTCCCGTTCTCGCTCAGGTGCTCCTACGCTTCCTTCCTTCATTCGTTCCTGAATTTGACGATGTCTTACCTCTATCCGGTCTAGATCGTGTCCATCTCGAGATCTCATCGATCGATCGCGGGCTTGAAGATCCAGATCTTCCTTGGCATTGGCTAATTCTCTCGCCTTCTTCTCGAGTTCGAAATGAAGTTTAACTTCCTTCTCGCGTTGTTCCGTCTGTTGTTGTTGCGCCTCGAACTCCGCTTGTCGTATAGCTGATTGAGCCTTTATCTGCCGTTTTCTTAACTTGGCTCGGGCTTCCGAAACTCGCCTTTGTTCGTCCAATTCGGCTGTTGCCGCTTGTTGCTCCAACTCAGCCGTTCGTCGCGCTAACTCAGCTGCCGCTTGTCATTCCAACTCAGCTGTTGCTGCTCGTTGCGCTAACTCAGCTGCCGCTGTTCGCTGTGCTATTTCTAGCTCTAACCTTTCCATCTCAGCTGCTTCTAGTTCGGCTGCTTCTTGCAAATGAGAGATTCTCGCAACATTTGCGACGCGTAGTTTCTCTTCCTCTACTGCCGCTTGTACCGTCAGCAGTTGAGTTTGTTCCTCAATTTCTCGTTGTTGTCTATAGTACTGTTGTTGCTGTCGAGAAATTTCTGACGACTCTATACTTACCTCACCAATTTCGCTGCGAATACTCACCAATGATTGATCCAGTATTCCCGGTGCCAGTTCGATTTGTGCGGATGAAGTTTCCCTCGTAGCCTCTGGCACGGTTTCTAAATCTCCGACGTCTTCGCCGCACATACGTAAGTGATCCGTCAGATGTTTCAATTGTCCATCCAGTCGGTACAGTTCCTGTTCCTCCTCGGGCTGTAATAACTCGTCGGAAACTGACTCACCTAGCAACTGGTCCGCTTGTTCCTGTTGTATCTGTCTAACGGTCGTCTTAAACTGAATCAGTTTCTCTCTAGCGATCATTAATTTCTCGAGGATTCTAAACTGTGTGTCCATATCCTGTCTCTGTCTAGCTAGATCTTGTAGACCAATTAGATTATCTACGGACTTATGTACTTTACTCTGAACTCTAACCTGTAGGGTGTAGAACTCGAACCGAGACATTGGAGCGGTCAACTCGTCTAATATGCGTTGGCCTTCTCCAATACTCCTGGTAATATGCGCCATGTATCCTCCGACGCTTCTAACCACGCTCTCCTGGCTTCCTACTGAACTTACCATGTCCGTTTCCCTGTATCTAGGTTGCGGGACCGTTAGAAAATCCTCAGTCCTGCCGTCGCCTCGTACTACGGCATCCGGTACTCCCGTTGGATGTACTGGTGATGCGCACGGTGTAGGTTCGGTAGGCTCACGAGTCTTCCCCTGTGGTTCTTCCGCTTCTGACTTATCCACGTCACATGAGTCATAGTCGGTTTGTGTATTCTTCGTATAATCCTGTTTGTCACTCATTTCGGTAGTTGTAAGTCAAGTAAAGTGAGTGTCAATGTATCAAACTTACCGTATTTTATATCTAAACGGTATTAATTACAGTCATATAAAATTAGCCTACCAGCCGATTTTATAGCAGATGGATAAAATTAGCCTAGCAGCCAATTTTACAGCAAATAAATGTCACGGAGTAAGTATATAATAAAATTAGCCTACCGGCCAATTTTATAACAAATAAATCGGATAACGATATGCGTTATCAAAAGGTAAATCAAATACAAATAATTAACGGACTAATTCAGCAATAAACAAAGAAATCGTACGGAATGCATAAATACTTGAGACAGTGGAACCCACAATAATTTTAACTAATACGGTAATGCCTAACTGATTTATGCAACTTTTCAAACTCACCCCCTCCAATGATTCTCCAGAAAACAGATTCCCAGATACAAACCGGACGTGAACCTTTCCGTTTCCAGCGTTGCGGACGAATTGCGATTTTCCCAACCAAAGTTGTTGAGTTATCTATCTCCCAAACTTGCTAAACACAGTCTTGCTCTCGTTACAGTCTGGAAATGAGCTCTGAATCCTGAAAAACAAATGAGTTAGGTTTTACTTTTACGAAAATTTTTGTACCGGTACAATATGGTATTTAAACCCCTTTTAAACACCGGTATTCAATTCCAAATATTTTACACGCAGTTCAAATCAAAATTTTATTTCAAAAATTAGCACTTAGCTAATCAAATACAAAATTTTACCTCAAAATACAAAATTTTCAAATAACTTTAGTCCTACTGAACCGTAGTTCAGTAAAACGTATTCCTACTGAAATCAACATAGGTCACATTCCTACTGTTGTAAGAGACAGTAACAAATTATACCGCAATATCCTACTGTAAAGTTTGTGAATCAAGGCATAATCCAACCTTCTCACCAAAAACAGTAAACTCCAAGTAAGCAAATCTATTGCAGTATTTTGTTAATACTATGTTAATACTACGCCCAGAATTCGGCAATTTTAATTTACCAGGTCCCTAATACTAAGAAGAAATGTGTTAGTTTACTACAGTAGGCATACTGTTACAAATAGCTAGCCTGGCGTTCTTATCTAGAATTTTGGTTGCCTAGATGGGCACGGCAACTTCCTAACAGGATGTCGGCGGGGACACGGTAGGTGTTAGTATCCCTAATAGCCTTAATTTATATGCGCCTAGCAGTAAACTGCCCTACCGCCTGAACGGTATAATTTTAATTCAGGGAAAAAACACAGTAACCCTCTCCTGGCCTACAAGCTCCAACGCAAACGATGAACACCGTTGTACTACTGACAAGCCACCAGCGCACCTATACCCGGCAAATGAGTTAGGCGTACAGTTTGCTGCACCCTACCAATGTGAATTCCGTGTAATGGTGTGCCTGTGTCCTATCTGTGTACTGGTATCTCTCTGCCTATCCTCTCCTCCCGTAGGAATACGAAGGGTTTCCGCGGGTTTTCCCGAGTCAAAATAATACGGTTCCTAAATTTAAATTTTTGGCGTACAGTGTGTCGCTACTTCTACCTTCGATCTCAGGTCTTATACTTAGGTAGCGAGGCATCGAACGCTGTCTAACCTTTCAGGCGATGGGCGAATAACTACGAATCAGTATTGTGGGTGGTCTCCTGTCTACATTCCTCCGATGTTCCCGTTCATTGCTGTGGCCCGATGTCTACCCTGCCATCCTGTTCCTCAGTTGGGTTCACCATGGTGAAACATAATAGAAAAAGGGCAGATATAGCGATAATTCTGACTTTATTACAGATAACCAACAATTATATTAATATAAACAATGTAATCTGAAATAACTAACGGATGTAAGTGAGAGATAACTAATAAGTGAAATGCTAATAACTAATGAACAAATCGCACCTTTTATAGCAAATTTGTGCTGCAATCAATCGAGATAAATCTAGATTGTTCTATGAGTTCTAATAGGTTTTTAAAGATAACCATTGGTCCAGCGAACACGTATCTTGCACGACTGAGGACTTAATGTAATCTTTATAGAAAGTTAATTCGAACAAAATAAAATTTTGAAAATCCACGGCATTTATGAGAATATAATTCTATACCGCTCCATGAAAACAGGATATTATCGTGCATAAAATATACGGTTTTCACCAATACTAAATCAAATTATGGAATACTTGGGATGTACTTACATATTTACAAATTAAATCTCAACAATAATACCTTTACATAATAATTCGATACAAAATAATTACAAATTCAAACTTTACGTATTTAAGGCTTTATTAAGTAAGTACAATATAAATCTAAATTAAATTCACCAAAATAAATCTATTGCATCTCAAATATTGCATAAATTCAAACAATCACAAATACAAATGCTACTTAAATATAAAACAAATTGCATAAGTTCGGAATAAATTCAAATAAGTCACAAGAAAGGCTCACAAGTCTTCCGTCTGCTCTTGCCTTCTATTTACTGCGAATACAAGTACTGCTTCTTTATAAAATATAAATTGCATAATATTCGAAACAATAAATTGCGTAAGTTTGGAATAACTACAAATATAGCACTTTCTAAATATAAATCTTACTAAATATAAATCTTACTAAATATAAATCTTACTAAATATAAATGTAAACGACATAAGTTTAGAACAATATAAACTGCATAAGTTTAGAACAATATAAACTGCATAAGTTTAGAACAATATAAACTGCATAAGTTTAGAACAATATAAACTGCATAAGTTTAGAACGATCTCAAATATAAATATAAATCTTTCAAATATAAATTCCTTCCAGAATATAACGCTTTCTAAATACAAAACTTTCTAAATACAAAACTTTCTAAATACAAAATATAAATCAAATAAATCTCAAGAAAGGCTCACGAGACGACTTTGCCTTCCATTTTACCGTCTTTCAGAACGGGCCCTGCCACGTCCTCGAAAACTGCATACAGGCGATTTAGCTCGTGATACAGGACTTATGGGGCGAGTCACTAGTTTACCTTGGACGTTGGGAGATGGTGCGACCATTTCCTCACATGCTCGTCTATTAGGCATCCCAAATCCTCGACCGACTCCTCGTGATCGACCGGTTGTGTCTACCGTTGGTAAAACGTCTGGGAACGCGCGGGAAGCGGACGACGCAGACCCAAGAGAAACTTGCGCCCCCTTTGATCAGCTGGTATGTGTCCTAATCCTCCTTGCGGTTCTCTGGGAAGTGACACCGTATCTCGAGTAACTAGAATAGTTGGTTCACTACCCTTTCTTTCTTCAACATTTATAGTTTTCTTTAGTTGCTGGCTCACCTTTTGAACCCTTATGATCCTATTCTGTCCGTCCTCCCGAGGGTGACATGCAGACGGCGCGACCGGAGTAGCTGGTATGTTGGTCGCCTCTAGGATACCGCAACCGACATTTCACATCTACCATTGTGGGAAAATGCGCAATAACATCCTTTCGAATATTCATGGAAGGCTCCCTTAGCGACGGATTGTGGAACTGAGAATGTGCTGAAGCTGGATCAGGGCTTGAAGACGAAACAGGGGTACTGGGAATCGAGCAGAGCGAGCGCGCTGGACTGTCAATTGAGACAGGTGGGGTAGCAGTACCAGGCCGCCCCCTTTTCCTAGATAGACTCGGTGGTGCCTTATCACATAAGATCAAACTAGAGGCCACAGAAGCAGTGAATCTGAGGAGATCGTATCTCTTTTTAACTGCGATGCCAAGTTGATTACAAGATCGCTTATAGTGAAGCCAAGAATTTACAACAACAACATTCAGTACCCATAAAAAGACCCTCCTGTACCACTTATCGCAGCGATGGTTGCATGTGTATAGTGATCTCAACATATCGAATAAGTCAGTTCCACCCATTGCTTTATTGTACTCTGCAACAATGGCGGGTTGGTCTACTAATATCTTCTTTCGTTCCTTCTTGCACCATCTCTTGACCTGTCCAACTGGAGCAATAGAGACATGCGTAGAAGCAAGTTGTACAACCCTGTTGTCCACCCAGCGCACTATAGCCAACTCACTATTGGCATCAACCTTTCGAATCACATGAACCACGGCCACGTTCTTTCAGTTCCTTTTCGGATTCTAGTTGACAATCACGAATACGATTTCTATTTAGCGTCCCAATTGAACAAAACCCCATGCTTTTCAACATCACTTGCAATTCAGGGAAATTAAAGTAATTATCAAAATACACTTTAAAGTTCTGTCCTTTGGCAAGGGTCTCTAGTAACTTTAAAACATAGTCACCAGTTTGGAATCCGCAAGAATTATCGACCTCTACATGTCCCTCATATAGGAAAAAATCATGTGTAAACCCAGAACTTGAATTACGAGAGAATACTTTCATCCCCCACTTCTTTGGTTGCAAGTATTGTAATAATACTGTACGACCTTTATACGGAATCATTTGCTCATCCACACACTGAAACCCCTCAGGGGGAAATCTTAAACAAGCCTCCCTTTTTTCGTATTTTTGCTAACCTATCGTAGCCTGGCGCGCTGGAATTAGTTATAATATTATTATTGTCAGCAAAATGTAAATACCTGTTAATATCTAAAAATCGTCAGAAATGGCTGACACCGTGAAATCTGCATCCCAGTACATACGATAGCGGGGGAGTTTAATTATGCCCATACGAAGTAACAGACCAAGGTATATCTCTATTTCTTCATCAGAAGTTCTGAACTTCGACAAAGACTGGACAGCAAACAAATTCGATTCTACCGAAATCAAGTTAATCATCTCTTCAGTAAAGTAAAGTTTAAAATAATCTATCGGTTCATCTACTTTATCTGGTTTATCTCCTAATGCACCCTACCATTGTGGTACACATGGAACCAGCGGTTTGAGGACACCCATTTTATTTTTCTTCTCTTTCTGCCATTTGAAGGACCCATACTTGGAACTACCAGTACCGGTACTACTTTTACAAGGTTTTGCAAGTTGCTTTTGTGGAGTCGCTTCCATTCCTACTACAACCGGGATATCAAAGCCATGAAACTCTTCCTCGCCTAAGATTCACTACTACTCTCAACGAATCCGGGAAAATCTTCACCATCGTCCGAGCAATTATCTGGGTCTGACACATCTGCATCTGTCAAAACAACTAATTGTATTTCACTCACACCTCTGGGGTTTGGCGATGGATTACGTCGCCATCCATAGGCATTGTAAAGTAGCCTACTGCCAGACAGACAGTTGTACCTTACCTACTATACAGCTAAACGGCATATAAAGAGCACTAACTGAAACAATCTTCGAAATACTGCATTGGTAGGCAGGTAGGTACAAATTGCTAGCCATGTCTGACTGTACAAATTCTAATAACCAGAAATGAAACTATACTACTGTACTATATAAGGCATTGTAAAGTAGCCTACTGCGAAACAGACAGTTAGTACCTTACCTACTATACAGCTAAACTGCATGTAAAGAGCACTAACGGAAACAATCTTCGAAATACTGCATTGGTAGGTAGGTACAAATTGAATTGTACATATTCTGGTTATTTAACTATCCTCCATATCCCCTTGGAGCCCAGGGGCCCATATGTGGGCAACATATAAACACATACATCATATAAATCCACAGGGACACCAATGTTTTTTATTGGTAAGAATACATAAAGGGGACATGTTAGTGGCTGGCTATATTTTTTCAACAATTACTCCCGATGTCACAATGACAATCTGTGATTTATTACAACCATCTAAAAATCGGAAATCTATCCGCATAATTCGGCTGCTACCAACGGTGTAACCACCCCTTGCACAGTGGTAAAGTGTTTTTTTGGATGATTAACGGTCCCTTTAAATTTTAAAAACAAATCTGTTACGAACATTGTTGGTGCACAATACCCTCTAGAATTTGATGACCCATATATGGGCCTAGGGGTCTGAAAGACTTAACCAAATTAAACAAGTAATATAGTAAAATTCAAATACTGCATTTAATTATCATCTTCAACCATATCCATGGTTAAATTCAT
>JAUCBJ010005552.1:0-15498 GCA_032718475.1 Nemertoderma westbladi
TAACCTAAAACCAATATAAAACATAATTACACTATGTACATGTACAATTTTACCGAGAGTGTGACAATAATGTCCAACTCAACGATAAAGATGTAATGTACAGAACAATTTATTATAAAACGTAATTACAGTATAAATAGTAAATAATTAATAAACTAATAACTTACTGTAGGACTATTGTACCTATGGGTTACAACAGTGCAAGTGCAAATAAGTGGCATTAATACACCTTGCGCCAGCCAACCATCAAGCCGGTTGACAGACCTTGTGTGGTGACTAGTTAGAACACACCGGGTGACGTCATACTGCTATGTGTAAGACCGGTCCCCCGGTGAGCAGGGTCTGACTATCTGATTACCTGGCCCCGCACGCTTGCGGAGCTGTATCACCTTTACCCCGACTGCTGGATAGCAGACCTGCTCCTTTACCGTGATACTGCTTATGTGTATGACCGTATTGATACTGTAGCCATTTACCTATGTTATATGTAACATTATTACCCGGTATCAATTATACGTTAATACACCAGTTACCTATGTGTCCGCGACACTTGTTCTTTTTTACCCTCTGGCGTGGTGGCAACGTTTCGGAGTTCGATTCTCACTCCTCAGCCTGTCAGCAGCAAGTCAGAGTCGCTACACGTTCTTTTCACCAGGCGACCCGGGGTCGGAGCTCCCCCTGTCGTCTTCCTGCTATCCAGTCAGCCGTTACCGGTACCTACTGGCAATCCACCCACCAGTTAGGCTACTACTTACCTAACCGGTACTGCGGATTCACGCAGTACCCAACCCGATCCACCATTCACCATGGCGAATCAACACCTAAAGGCTCCACGTTTAGTTAAACTCACTACTCAGGAATCCATCACTTCATTTGAGTCCTGGCGCCAGACATTGATATTTAGTCTGTCTCTCGACCCAGAGTTCGCGCGGTTTACCGCCGCTGGCGCAGTATGTGAGAAGGCTTCTCCTGCGAGTCCGACCCGGGGTCTCGTCGACGATGCCGCCGGTGTTCCGGATGCCCAACGACGTACCGCGCAGCAACAACTCGTCTCCCTCGAGTTCATGCTGGGCCAAATTGCTAACTATGCGCAGGTTATCGTGCGTAACACCATCGTACTAAAATCAACATCTCTCTCATACGTCTGGCAGGCCCTCCGATTACATTATGGTTTTCAACGGACAGACTCCCACTTCCTAGATCTCTCCACCATCCACCTCGAGCACGAGGAACGCCACGAAGACCTTTTCCAACGTCTCGCAGCGTTTTTTGATGACAACCTCCTCTCACCCCTCGGGGGTATTACCTACCACGGCGAGCTCCCCGCTGCCGCTGAGGAGATCTCCCCCACGGTGGAGAACTTCCTTGTGTGGACTTGGTTACGTCTCATCCATGAGGACTTACCGGCGTTGGTTAAGCAATGATATGGCTGCAAACTTCATTCCTGCACCTTGGCTTCCGTCAAGGCCGAGATCAGCCAGGCGATGCCGTCCCGCTTGGAGGAGCTCTGCGTGTCAGCCGACGTGCGCACGTTCCGCTCCCAGACGACGGAGGTCGACCCGCGCCACCCGAACCGCGCACGCCAGCCGGACCGCCGTAGTTTACAGAACCGCACACGACCTGCCCGGGTTTGCCCCCTGTGCAAGCAGGCGCAACGCAAGGACTTCCCCCACTTCCTCAGTACCTGCCCGTTCCTCCCCGATCAGGATAAACAGTTCCTCGCCCGGACTTGCGCCGTCGATATCGCCGATTCCGCCAGTTCTAATGATGAGTTCGAGCCCCCTGATGATTCCCCAATGGGTTACAACCAACCACCAGCGGCCCGCCGGGTCGCTGTGATGCGTTCCCCTGTCTTGGAAGCCGATTATCAGTCCCGTCCACTTCGATTGCTACTCGACAGTGGCGCAGAATCCGATCTCATCCGGGAGGCGTTCGCCCGCCAGCTGGGCGTCCATATCTCCCCGAGTAGTTGCCAGGTTCCCGAACAGGCCGATGGACAGTCTAAGATGAAGGTTTCCGGCGAAATGCGTTTCGTCCTCCACTGTGGCTCGATTCCCTTCGAGTTTAACGGTCTCGTCGTCTCGGAGCTCGGATGTCCCATCATTTGTGGAATGCCGTTCCTATACCGCAATGATTTAACGCTACGTCCCGCCCATATGACGATTACCCTACCGGATGGCACTACAATACCCTTCGGAGGCCAGCACTCAACCTCCACGCACCCGAGAAGACCCGAGTCCACACTGGTACGTGCATCTACCCGGTCCGTCGTAGTCTGGCCAGATGCGGATCTAACTCTACCGGTAGCGAGTACCGTGCCCCTCTTACTGGCACCCCACCATCCATCTACGTCTCCGAACGAGTCCTGGTTCCAACCGTTCCTCGCCGAAGTGTGCGATGGTTCCGTCGCCATCCGCAACGTCACCCAGATCCCCGTCAGGATCAAACGGAACTCTCACGTGTGCTTGGCAACACCCATCCAACCGGCGGCAATACCGACCGCTGCCGTTGACACAGTCCCACTCCTGCATCGTGCTCTACACGTCGCCCCAACCCCCGTTCCGTCGACGGCGTACACTTAGACCCCGACAACATCCTCACCAGCGCTGAACACTGCCAGTTTTCCGACGTCCTCGCTGCGCACTCCACGGTATTCGAAGCCGAGTACCCCGGATATAACGGCGCTGCGGGCCCCTACGAAGCCGTTGTCAAAATGGGTCTACCCCCTCAACAGAAAGGACGCGTACCCCAATACGGCCGCTACCGCCTCGTCGAGTTGCAGGACCGGTTCGACGAACTCGAACAACGCGGTATCTTCGCTACACCCGAACACGCAGGGGTACATGTGGAGTATCTCAGTCCTTCCTTCCTCGTCGCCAAACCCAACGTAGGAACTCGTCTCGTTACAGCCTTTAACGAGATCGCCCGGTATGCTAAACCCCAGCCATCACTCCTCCCTAGTATCGAGTCTACCCTGCGCGAAATCGGCTACTATAAGTTCCTCATCAAAACCAATTTAATGAGTGCGTTCTACCAGATCCCCATTAGTCGCAACTCCATGAAGTTCTGTGGTGTTGTTACACCGTTCCGCGGCATGCGAGTCTATACCCGCTGCGCCATGGGTATGCCCGGATCCGAGAGACCGCCTTGGAAGAACTGATATGCCGTATCCTCAGGGAACTTATCAAGCAGGGCGCCGTCAGTAAACTCACAGACGATTTGTATTGTGGCGGCAACACGATAGATGAATTAGCCGCAAATTTTAACGCGCTACTCACAGCTCTCGCACACCCTTCTTTACGTTTATCCCCCAAGAAGACCGTTATTTGCCCGCATTCCACTACCATTCTTGGCTGGCAATGGACTGCTGGCTCCCTGACCGCGTCTTCTCATGTCGTTTCAGCCCTCGCAACCTGCGATAAACCTGACACTGTCTGGTCCCTCCGTTCCTTCCTGGGATCGTATAAAGTCCTCGCGCGCGTTCTACCCCGTTGCGCAGCACTTCTCTCCGACCTCGACGAACTCGCAGTCGGCGCTTCCGCCGATATCGTTCAGTGGACGGATCCTTCGACTTGTGCGTTCCGGCGCGCTCAGGCCGCCCTGAAAACATGCCGTACTGTGGTTCTCCCACGGCCCTCTGACGAGCTGTTCATTGTCACCGACGCCGCCTCCAGCGTCGATGGACTCGGCGCTGCCTTATATGTCCGCCGCGAGTCGAAACTCCTCGTCGCCGGGTTCTACTCCACGAAGTTGCGAACCCATCAACGTACGTGGCTTCCTTGCGAATTGGAAGCACTCGCCCTCGCCGCAGCTGTTCATCACTGCGCTCCCTATATCACTCACGCTACTACCCGCACGTCCGTTGTCACCGATAGTAAACCCTGCGTCCAGGCGTTCGCTAAACTTACTCGTGGGGCTTACTCCAACAGCCCGAGACTCACTACCTTCCTCGCCACGGTGAGCCAGTTCTCCCTCCTCATGGTCTATATCCAGGGTTCGCGCAACCTACCAGCCGACTTCCAAAGTCGCAGTATTCCCGAGTGTGTTAATCCACAGTGCCAGGTATGCGACTTCGTTAATCAGCTTGCCGACGAACCCATCATCTGTGCGGCGGTTCTCACTGAAGACCCCCCCCCCCCTCCAGCGCGTCCCTTGTACGCCACCCGTAGTACCTGGCTCGTCACCCAGCAGGAATGCGCATCTATCCGTCGCGCCAAGGTGCACCTCGCACAGGGCACGCGTCCCTCCAAGAAGGAGACGACCATCCGCGACATTAAATGGTAAATCGGCTGCGCGTCCGTTGCCATGGACGGACTCCTCGTTGTTCCTCACACACCACGTTCTCGGCTCCGCGGGAAATGATCGATGTCCCTCGCCATGCGCTCTCTGGTCTTCTTACGTCACTGCACCTCGAGTTGCAGCACCCGTCGCGTACCCAGCTGCGCGTTACGTTTCTGCGGTACTGGTACTTCTACGCCCTCGACATGGAAGAAGCCATCACATCCATCCACTCGCAGTTAGTGTTGAGAACTGTAACTGTAATTATACTGTAACTGCAACTGTAACTGAATGGTTTTGATGATTTTTTTGATACTGTAACTATAACTGTAACTGTAATTGCGAATTTTGAATACTGTAACTGTAACTGAAACTGTAATTACGAATTTTGAATACTGTAACTGAAACTGAAATTAACAAAATCCGATTCAGTTCTCAACCACACAATTAACATGAATGAGCATTTAAAACAGTATTGTAATAAAGTATAGAGTATAGTTTAATAAATGAATAACAGTGGTTACCATAGGTATCATTTTTAAAACATTGTTATAAAAAAAACAATCTCATTTTTTCCACATCTGAACAAAACCATAATATTACACAATATAAAATCAAAGACCCATTGTCCACTTAGCTCAAATGTGATTTATTTGGCGAGTCAAGTTAGTGAACGAAGATCTACAGTAGCATAAAGTCTATGTTTATCTGTCTCAACTATTAGACTATCACCTATCAGCCTTATCACCACTTTGGTTTCATATTAAATGTAAATGTTTTAGATAAACAAAGTTAGGCCTAATGGTAGAGGGATATTAACGGATTTTACATTATTAATTATTAATGTTTTTACCGGTACTATTAATATCACAATCACACTAGAGGCACACTGGAAATTAAATTTTGATCAAGTTTGCCATTATAAATTACAAAATTAAACTTAAAAGTGAAAGGAGCAGCTTATCGAGGTGGGTCTAACCAAAACAATAAATATATGATTACTAAAACAAATTACGAATTAAGGAAAATGAGCAGGATTCAGAACCATGGCTTTATAACCAAAACAATAAATGATAACAATAAGTGTACAAGCACTGAAACAAGTTGTACAGTAAAATGTGGGTGCCTTTAGTTGATCTTGTGACCGCCACTTTCATTACATACAGTACTATCAGTAGGCCCTATATTAGTTACAAACTATTACCATAGAGTGGGTCCAACTTTCCTACAACAACTACCTATTAGCTCTAGAAAGAGGACGTTTCGTAATGAACATTATTATTAGCATATATAACAGTAATATATTAAAGTGCCTCATTTTTAGTTTCAGATGACTGCTTACTACGTGAGATCATATATATTGAATCTATAACTGAAACTGTAACTGAAACTGAAATGCTCAATTTTGTAATACTGAAACTGTAACTGTAACTGAAATGTTACACTTTGTAATACTGAAACTGTAACTGTAACTGAAATGTTACACTTTGTAATACTGAAACTGCAACTGTAACTGAAATGCAAAACTTTGAATACTGAAACTGCAACTGTAACTGAAATTAGTCAAAATTGATTCAGTTCTCAACACTACTCGCAGTGTGCCCAATGCGCCACGCTGCGTTCCGCCCCATGGCGATCCATTGAGCAGTCATCTGGTGACCCTGCGGCCGCCATCGGAATTGCATTCGCTGCCGATGTCATCCGTCGCCATCGACAGTTCATCCTCATCCTCCGCGAAACCGCCTCGTCGTACTCCGCTGCCATGTTCCTCTCAGATGAACAACACACAACGTTGCGGGATGGCCTCCTCACGTTGTGCGTCGGTGTGTGTCCCCTTAGCGGCCCCCATGCAGTCATCCGTACCGATCCCGCACCCGGATTCCGTGCGTTACCGGTGACAAGGTTTTATCCGCCCACCATATCCATATTGAGTTGGGTCGCGCCAAAAATAAAGACAAAAATCCGGTCGGGGAACACGCCGTTCGCGAATTAGAAGACGAGCTCCTTAAGCTCCATCCCTCCGGGGGACCCTACTCCATTGTGTCCCTCGCCGTCGCCCGGTCAAATGCACATATCCAGTCGAGCGGCGTATCCGCCCGAGAAATTCTGCTCCAACGCGATCACAGTTTACTGGCGCTCAACTCCCCCTCATCGATTCTGAGCTTATCGACCAGCAACATCGCCGTCGTTTGGCCAATCATCCCCATAGTGCACAGTCCAAAAATCCGCATCCCAGTAGCTCCACTAGGGATACTCCGTTAGAAGTAGGTGATATCGTCTACCTCCATGTCGATTCGCCGCAACTACAGGGCCGACCCTGGTACATTGTAGCGACAACGCACCAATCCTGGGTAAGTGTCCGGAAGTTCGTCGGTCACCAACTGCGTTCGCAGGCCTATCAGGTTCCGCGGTCCGAATGTTATCGCGTACCCTACCGCAGTACCTCGGTACCTGCGGTCGACGAACCCTCGTCCAACGACGATGGCGAGGGGTCGGCAGGTCTACCTTCCCCGCGACCAGCCGACACCGAACCGCCGGGTGAGCGAAATTACCAGGGCTCTCCTGTGTAAATGTGAGGATATTTAATATCTAGACATGTAGCCTTTTAGCGAGAGACTGATGATTTGATGGTGTCTGCGGAAGTCCCTAAAAACAAAACTTATGGTCTTATTGATGCCTACTATTTATAGACTCGAAAGCTTTCAATCCGACGAAGTTATAAGTAAGTCAAAATCGTAGCGACGATGATGACATACAGTACCATTATTGAATGAACTATTTGCCATATTTGACCTACCCCCCTAAGAGATAGCGTCAGATCGCAAATGCTCCGCCAACTTCGTGGCTTGGACCCTATACCCCATGCTATAAAATGTATTCGATCGATATACAATTATATATTAATCCGCTAGGTGGTGTGAAATTATTATTCTGCAATTTCGTACTTGTACAGTACATCAGCACCGTACTGGTAGGCCTATGTCATTTCTTCGCAGTCTCTAGCCGATCCCCAATTAAATGTCTTAACTTTTCAATTTTGTAGAAGATAGACTTTATGATTCTTTACAAGCAACCAAAATTTCAGCTCTGGAAAATGAGGCGTTTCCGAGAAATTTAACATTTTCTAAAAACCACATTATCTGTTGTAGCTGACGTCAGACTGCATGATTTTTCACCAAACTTTACAAATTTTGTAAACTTTCCCTCTAATACATACCTACTAAGTTTGGTTTAATTTTGAATCAGCGATGCCGAGAAATTCGCGTTCAAAGATTTACCAGACAGACAGACGAACATGCCCCATTTGCCCTATATGAACCGTATGCCAAGGCTCGCCGACTACGTGTCTCGCCCCACAGATACTATACATAATCTGCAAGCCGCTTGGCCAATTGGAGGGAACTGAACTGACTATCCGAATTACATGCTCTAAGCATCAGCTTTAGGTGTTTTAGTTACCATATTACCTGTAGCAGTATGGCTCTCGGGTAGACGAGAACAGTCATCCGCAGGATGCAGTAAAAGTATTGTAGCTGTGTCCCACATTAACTCGTTGCTTCTTGGCTTCTTTGGACTTTGAGAATACAAACTTCGTAAATCATCTGTAATGATAATCGCATTAAAACTCTCCAAAACCAAATTATGACGCATTCTTACAGGAAAACTACAGTACCACTACCATCTGTATGTGCAGTCAGTATTGGTGGCCCCGCAAATGGTTCGGCTTGTAGAAACTGGTTCAAATCGACGTTCAGAAATTTCGTTTTCAAGTGGATGTTCTTGTAAGGTTCTTGTAAGGTTTCTGTGGCGACTGCAATGAGGAGACTGTAAAGGCTTTTGCGGATCTAGCTAGTTATTTTCCCCTCAAAGTACTCTGTAGGTGTTTTAGTGGATATAAAGAGCCATTTCTTCTGTATGTGTGCTTTAGCGGACATAACTAGCTGTGTACTTTAGCGGACATAACTAGCGATCTTATGTCGCAATAAGCCAAAATCCTCTTGATACAGTGTAGTTACCATGACGACATCTAACAGCTGATATGTCCACGTGTAACATTTCTTTGTTCTTTGTTCTCTCTTTGTTCGGTTGACCAATCAGAGCGTTTTTTGACTCTGTGTTGGAGATTGTATACAGAAACTCATGAATTGAGTCAGTATGTGTATTTTGTCCACAGCCAGAAGACCGGCTTTGGAGTTACTGTGTTTCAGGCTTTAGCCAAACATTAGTAGGCTTTGGTTATAGAAACGTATAACTGTTATCAAACCAACTCAGTACATATGCATTATGCTTTCACCGCATTATTTCACTGCTATTTATGGTTTATTCGGTTATTAATTATATCAGTTGATGGAATCTTGTTATATTTGGATAATATCGACAAATAATCAGAAAACCCCAATCTTCTTGATATACTGAAGGTTAGAGAGACCGGTTACATATAACAATTGCGACTTACATTAAAGTGGTTTTGGAGTGAATCTAATGCTATTTCATAGGCACTACATGAGTCGGTTGTTGTTCTCTTTATATGTGACTGAAATTAGTGAAGGTCGGCAGATCGGTGTGCAGCATTGTGCGGTAGTGTGCATGATTGTGACTGATAACAAAGCATCTCCTAAAGAATGCGCTTTATACGTGAATCCATAGCCATCCCGTTGTGTCTAGTATAAGTCATAACTCTGTTTACATATTTAGAGCGCCACGTCCTAAAGGAACTGTTAATATTTCCCGAAAGTGAATAATATTTGTCAGAAATTATATATTAACGATCAGTCGAATAATACAGTAGGCCTACACCGCAATAAGGTCAAAGCTTCCGAATCCAGTCTCCCGGGTATATCCAGCGGGTGAATGGTTGCGCATAGACTGGCTTCGGCTAATGTAGTGTATCAAATACTCGTCATAGGCTAAAGTTGATTTATAATCTAGAAGACATTTAAATTTGGCAGGTTAAACTGCTAAAGGTCTGAAAGCGCGAACAATAACAGTTATGATATTCTGATTGCAGTGTAGGCAATAAATACAGTTTAATATTGTTCTGGTAAGAACAATAACAGTTATTGCTTCTGTATTGCAGTAGGCAATAAAGCTGAAGTACCGGTCGACCGGTACCTAGTAGGCCTGACTACCTAACCACCCGGACCGGTACTTATAGCAGTACAGGTACGGCAGTATTATTCGATTTTGATAATTATATACCGGTAGGTCTTAATAAGTAATCGGGGACGCCTGGTTTTTATTGGGATTTTACTTATTTCTGTCAGTTTTTATTTATTTGTAGGTTAATATTGAGCAGAAGGCGTGTAAGCCGGCTCAGATTGTACAGATAATTTGTAGGCTGGACTGTTGTCTGACTGTTGTTAAGTCTGAAGAGATTGCGGTGTGTGTAGAGTGTATGTCCGATAAAGTACTGGTTAGGAACGTAGGGGCTTCCAGTGTTGTTAGGTCAATCCCCCTGAAAGAATAAGTCGTACTACTCGGTTAGAACGCATACTAACTAACCATTTCGGAGTCTGCATATACCGTAGTTTGTTTAGGCTTGATAGTAGTTTGTCAGCGTTTGGTCTGTATTTTGTTTGAGTAGTCTGTACGCGTAGCGTAATATTTATTATTCAGAGTTTATGCGATTATTCGCAACATTCATATCCCCAAGTTTATTCCTACAGTAATTGTGCTTGTTGTACATACCGTTATAGTTAATTTAACCCCGGTACTACATCAGGGCTGCTTGGCGTAGGTAAAGACTGGTGATTTTGTGCCCCGGTCACTCCAGCAGATACCGTGGTTCTTTTAGCTGTACAAGTATTTCTAACTGCTGATTATTTGTTGTATAAGTACTTGTACCTAATTTAGGGTTTAGTGTACAGTGCTTTCCGAAGGTAATTAGTGTGTAGGCAGTATATTTGTGTTGTAAAGTGGTTAATAGGCACGTTGGTTCTGGTAGACCGCGGTAATTAACTTCTAGGTAGGAACACTCCGTGATAAATAACGTAGTACTTATAGCGATACGGCTATAAGTCGTCAGACGGTGGTATTTTTCCTATCTGGACAACGCAGTATATTTACTACTGCTTTGTTATTTTCAAATACCGTAGTACCCTGTCCGTTGTAATAACCAGATATTCTAACCCTTTGTTAGGCTGGTTTGTAGACTTCTTGTAAAATTACCCTAAAAATTCGTACGTGTAATTTTTTGTGTTTATTTAGAGATTTTAATCTCACCCCGAATTGTACGTAATTTGTAGTAATAAGTAACTTAGGTAAATTAGAATTATTTGTTTTAGTGTCCAACAAGTAGCACTTCACTGAGAGCGCACAGCTTCTGTGTAGTGACTCCTTCCCAGAAATAATAACATTTATTTCAAATATTGACAAAACCCATTATACGGGTATATATATATTATAAATCAACTCAAACCGATTTATAAAATAGTAGGCCTGTCATACATCAATTAGGTCTTAATGTCAGTTGGACTACTGCTTAAATAACGGTAATCAAGTAAAGTAAAGTAAACAAGTAACCCCTAAAATTCAGAAATTCAATTATTCTAAAATAATTGACATACCGGTATTTGCGATAGGCCTATTATATATTTCTATATATTTGTGCTGACATTATATACCGGTATTCTGTAATTAATTCTAGTCTATAATTATACTTATATACTATAAGTGTAAGCTGTATACCGGTATTCACGATAGGCCTATTATATATTTATATATATTTGTGCTGAAATTACATACCGGTATTCTGTGACAAATCTGGTCTGTAATAATACTTATATATACTATAAGCATACCGGTATTCTAATATATTATATATATATATCACGTTACACTGAGTAACAGTATCTGTAATTAATTACTAGGCTAACAGTTGATACTGAATTACTAGACTTGCTTTAACTGTAATATAGCAGTAGGCATTCAACTGTACAAACAAACATGGCTGACACAAGGCAAACTCTGTCAGATAGTCTCCTAGAAACAACAGTCTGTTTCTCAGATAGGAGTATAGAGAATCCCAGACCGAGGTCTGAGACCCCTCCTACTGTAAGAAAGGCAACACCTACAGTAGCTGTGTCAGAACCTAGGTTAGTAGAAGCCATTTCGCAATTTGCGAAGTTAGTGAAGCGCCGTAGGTCTGTCATAGGCCCTCGGGCTCAAGTCAAGCGGTATCAAGAAGCAGCTGTTAAACAGCAACAACCCCCTAGCCGAGAACTTATTTCTCAGCGGCCCGACAGCTCCAGTAGTTCGGATACTGTAGAGCTGACACCCGAGCGCGGAGCAAAGATGGCAGATGCGGTTTATTCGGAACCCCTTCTCATCCTTCCTGCAGCCGTACTCACTAGGGTATTGATTGCGGTGGAGGAACACCAGATTGATTGGGCGAGAAGTAAGCGATCGACCAAGGATAGTTATGCGGGATACACAAGGGAAGAACTGAAGTCTATTGTCGAGTCGCAATGGAACTTCCCCGGACCCGGACTCCCGTTTGACTTATCGGAAGCTGCCTGGGAAGACATACACCGGATGGGAGTGACAAAAGAAACCAGCGATCCAGCTGTGTGGAAGAGGTCAGCAGCAGGATACGTACAGGGATTCTTCAGCTCTATGGAGCGATTAGAGGAACAACTGTTTCGACAACCCCAAGGACCTCAAGAGAAGGGACAGCTGCTTTATCAAGTTAGAGAAAGAATTCTAAGAATCAGACTAATCTTATCGGCCTTTGAGGAGGCTTCGAAAAGAAGACAAGACACGTTGCAAGTTGCCGTAAAGACTTGGTTTCAGCGAGTGAGTCTCCAAGTTCAAGGAACTGCCCAGTGGAAATCTCAGCTGGCTAAGCGCTCAACCCATGGAGAATCAACAGACGCTACATTTTCCCAAGTGGAAAGTGAAGCGATAGCAGAGAAACCGCATGAGAGGGATGCTATTGACATCTATCTGTCAGACTATCAACGATTTGTAGGTGACGAAGAGTTGAGGAGACGGCTGGCTGGACTTCACCCTAATAGTGAAGGAGCCAAGCTTGTATTGGACGCAATAGATGCGGAAATGTTAGCTGCGAACCAAGCTAAATTTGATGAACGCCTCCGCATCTCTAGAGTCCAAGAAGAACAAGTAAAGAAAAAACGTATAGAAGACAGAAAGATAGCAGCAGCGGCAGCGTCAGAAGTTGAAAGAAAAGCGGCAGTGGCAGCGGCAGAAGCGGAAAGAAAAGCAGCAGAGGCAGTGGCAGAAGCAGAACGGAGAGCGTCTGAAGAGACCACCCAACTAGAGTTGGAAAATCTTCAAGAGAATCAAGACTACATAAATAAACAGATAACAGCTAGTCAAATGCAGATGATAAATCGATTTACTCCTAAAAGGCAGGGATTTACATCATCTGATGAAGGCGATACCACCGATCCTGAAGGCGGAGGAAATAGATCTCGTCTAAGCAGGCGTAGAAGAATGCCCCACCATCAGAAATTGCCTGATTTGCCCCCAGCTGTTAGAAGGCAACTAGCTAGCACAGACTTAGGTAGTACAGAACCTACAGACCAAATTATTAGAATAGAAAGACTCCCTACAATAGTAGATGAGCCTGAAATAATTAGGCCTGTTCTCGAAGCCACCCCTTCGGTGATAGAGACACCTGTACTCCCAGAACCTACCTCTAAATTCCCTTTGCACAGTACTAAACTACCTGTGCCCAGTAGGACTGTTCCCGAGTCCGAACCCGTCCTGGACGCCGAGCGAGATATCAAGAATTTATCGCCCGTCGTCTCTCGCTCGCCCGCTACTACGTTGGCGACTCCCGCTTCGGCGGTCGAGTGGGTAGATGAGGGACGACGGGAGATGGGTCTCCTGCTCGGGCAGCTGAGGGAACACCGTGAGTGCTCCTCTCAGCAGGTCCGGGAGATGGAAGGAACTGTTCAGCAGTTCAAGGGCACAGTAAGGGAAAGTAGGTTAGAGTTGCAAGAAGTGCAGCAGAGTATCGTGTTAGAACGCGATAAATTGGTAAATATACAAAAGGGTATACCACCACCCCCTGTAACAATGTGTCAACCTGTTAGGTCTGAAGTATTTCATGCGCAAGGTGTGGAGCCCACACGCATCTATACAGCTAGTGAAGTAGAAACTCCTATAGTAAACCCTATTAAGGGTAATTATAAACCTGTTGACAATGATATTCCATATAGACTTGATAATAATCCGAGAAATTTATATACTGATAACTCGATATTAAATAACACGATGGCTCAAGAAAGTTTTACGCGTCAAATGGCTAGAACCGAAGCCCGTCAAGCGGTAAAGGTGGGAGAGATCGTCAAGTTTAATGGAGATGAGATGAAATGGTTACCTTTTAATGAATATTACAAAGATAACATACAGAACTCTGTGCTATCTAACGGAGAGAAACTTAGATTCCTCATCGAGTGCTTGGAAGGATCTCCCAAGTTAATGGCGTTAAAGTTTATTGGACATCCAGATGGATTAAGACAAGTTTGGGATACACTAAACATCAGGTATGGTAATAGGACTAACATAGCTAGGTATTTATATGCGAAATTAATGGCGCCCCGAAAGTTTCTTAGCAGCGGGATTATAGAGTTTTCCGACGAGATTCAGGAGATCTGTAGACAACTAGATTGGTTAGACTCTCATGAATACCAGAATTCTATGGTTGTAGGAGCCTTAGCATCTACTTTGCCCAAGGGTGGAGTAGGTACACGCTGGGACAAGAAAGTGTTATATATGATGGAACAACAACAAAGAGATCCTACCATGGCTGATCTCATGTCATTCTTAGATGGAGAGGTAAAATTACAGCTCCTAAAGCAGTCCAGAGAGAAGACACCAGAAAATAAGGTAAGTGAGAAACCCGTTTCTAGGAGAAAGGTAATACCAGTGTGTTATACAGACGACGGCGAAAGCCAGACTTCTCAAGAGGAAGACAGCGGGAAAGACACTGAAAGATCTTACTATGACAACAAAGCGCCTAAGGACATAAGTAAATTCAAGTCTCGAACCAATGACAGGAGAGAACAGGTAAGAAAAACTCCTGCTACGTCTCCTAAGAGAATTCATGTAAGAAAGCCCGAGGAAAGAACGAGTGTGCACAACGTTACCCAAAGTAAGGTAAGTAACATCAAACCAAAATGTGTGCTGTGTGACGGGCCCCACCGTTTAAGTGCGTGTGATGAATTCCTGACAGCATGAGTCGGCAGTCCTATAAAGTAACCGCAGCTTCTATTTAAATTCGCTCGCACAGTTATCTTATAAATTACTAGCTAGATTACAATTCTCATAACATTTCATTAACTAAATTTTATAAAAGTATCTTTCGCTATCTCTTATTTCGCGAGCACTGACTCTTTTTTCGTTTAAATGTATTACTTTGTTTGATCGTAACGGAATTGTGGTTCATTGGGTTAGTAAAAGTTGGAAAGTTATGCGCGTTGGGAGTTTGGTAGACAAAGTAGATAAATTGTCAATGAATTATGATTTATAAATTATTATTCGAACCTAATGATGTATTACTTGGTAGTGGGAACTATAAATTTTTGTTTAAAGCGATAAAGGAACGGATACGATACGAAATTCAATTACCGTATTTCGTAATCGTATGATGGATGAATTTAGTATTTTACTACTTATAAAGTATGATGAACCAATAACAATATTTGATGGTCATTTCCACGTCCACCACCAATTAAACATCCAATTGATTTCCAAAATAAATACGTCACCTTTTCTTTTTCGTATCGTATCGTATTTTCCCAATATCGCAGTATAGTATCCAGGGCCGGATTAAGGTTATCAGGGCTGTGGGCTGAGTAATAAAAAGGGCCGTTTTCCAACGGGTAAAAAATAACATGAAAAACTAAATATTTTACATATAATTATTATTAATTATTTACTATAAAGAAACCGAGTGCTAATTACAGCAATGGAGTAAACTCAAAAATTAATGCAAAAACCACCATCACCTACAACTGAAAGAAAGACACAGAATTGTTTAATATTACAGTAAATTATTAACTAATAAAATACTAATTACAATACATAAAACGTACAATAAAATTTTAATATACTGTATAATATCGTGACCATAAAGCCAGAACAACACATATATACCACAATTTTTCAAAAAAAAATTTTTTTACCAAAAATACTCAAGATGGCGTTCTACATCTTATGGTAAAATCCTAGACTTGTATGTCAGTCCGTTTA